>JAFMOC010000244.1:525000-565000 GCA_019802505.1 Corydoras sp. C115 | reverse complement strand
AATGAAATTACAGGGTCTCGTTCGTTTAGTCAATTACGCCGTCTCGTTTCTCGGCGAACGGCTGCGCTAATGGCTACACAATACATTCGTACGTATCTGTCTGACCTCTTTGTAGTTCGGTGGACCGAATGCGTCGGGCTTCAAAGCACATGTGGAATTCAGACGGCTATTCCCAAATTTTAAAGAAGGGCTTATTAGTGAAATTTGGGTCACTTGTGCATTAGGGCGCAGTTTGATCGGCGCGCATGAAAACAGTTTAACTACCGACATTTTCACAGCTGATGAACCATCGCAAACCGGGAGCCACAAACACACCATTATCTCCGTCAAGTGCTCGGCGGCTCAGAAGCCACGCCGCCATTTATCGTCCGCGTGCTGCGAATCTCAAGCTGAACGTTCCGGAACACATCGCGTTCCGAATCCAAAAACCACTTGAAAAGCCGGTCCCTGTGTGGCAGGATATAAAGCGGGCTCCGGTAGCAGACGGATGTGGGTTAAAGACGGGGCCATATCGAGCCATTGGGGGGCCCCAAACAAAATGCCCCAACGACCAAATGTTGCTGAATTTAACAGAAGTGATATTTCCAAACAGTGGTTTAGTGGTTGGCACGTTCGCCTCTCGGCCCTAGGGATTCCCGGTTCGAATCCCCATGTGGGTGGAGTTTCCATGGTCTCCCCGTGTCCGCGTGGGTTTCCTCCGGCTTCTCTGGTTTCCTCCCACAGTCCAAAAACATGGATCAAGTCAATTGAATTCTCCAAATTGCCCCATATAGAGTGTGTATGTGTGAGTGAGTGTGTGCCCAGCGATAGATTGGCATCCTGTCCTGGGTGTATCTGCCCAGCGCCCGAAACGTTCTCCCCTGGATGGGCATGGGGACCCCCCCCCCCCCGCGACCCTAATATAGGATAAAGCAGAAGATAATGGATGGAATGTAGACTCTAGGCAAGGGGCCCTGGGCAATTGGTGGCCCTGTTGAGTGGAAACTAAATAAATTTAGTCTCCTAAACTGTTCCCATGTTGTAAGCGTACAGTACAGCAGTACAGAGTGCATGGTCGGCTGTTTGATGTTGCACACCTTTAACAGTGAGCCTGAATCAAACACTTTGATGTGGACTTGCGAGACTGACGACGTTCCCAGATTTCAAACATCCAAATTAGTTTTCCCATAAAACATCTGTGCTGAGTAACTTCACCCTTGACTCCTCAGTGGAAACATCTTTGATTGGGAAACCCAAATTTTGGTATTAATATCTCATTTTCTTAACTGGCGGGTTCGTCCATATGCCTTCCCAGTCCTCAGCAACCCAATTAGAGCGTCGCATCTGTTTCATTAACGAATCCAGAAGCCATCCATCAAACCTGTCACTCTCGTTTCGACACGTTCCTTTATCTCTGCCATGGTCTACTTTCTTTCACGCATTCCGAGACGGATCACGCCGACGTTGCCATGTCGTTCTGTCTAATTGAATAATGGAACCCAAAGTCGGTTCAAAGGCACCCTGCGCGACCCTGAGAACTACAGTCTGCAAATAATGGGTTTAGCTGCTTTTTAAAAAACAACTGAGATTTTCATCTCAGGCGGCATGTTCTCCTCTCAGCGCTAGGGATTCCCGGTTCGAATCCCCATCTGGGTGGAGTTTCCATGTTCTCCCCGTGTCCGCATGGGTTTCCTCCGGCTTCTCCGGTTTCCTCCCACAGTCCAAAAACATGGATCAAGTCAAGTGAGTTCTCCAAATTGCCCCATATAGAGTGTGTTTGTGTGTGTGTGTGTGCCCAGCGATGGATTGGCGTCCTGTCCTGGGTGTATCTGCCCAGCGCCCGAAATGTTCTCCCCTGGATGGGCATGGGCAACTCCCCCGTGACCCTAATAGAGGATAAAGCGGGAGATAATGAATGGAATAAATGAATGAATGTTAAATCTCCTCAGGTCAAATCTGAGACATCTATTTCATTTGATTGAAACTGAGACGTCCATCTCCTCAGGTCAAAAGTAAAACGTCTCGCTCATCTCTCATGACATTGTAAATGAATGCTATAATAATGTTATGATGTCACGCTTTTTGCGGGCGCCTCGGTGATTTTCTGTAAGAACGTGTGAGTGGGGTGAAGGGTCGGTTCCGGCGACTGGAGTTTCCTCACATTAAACTTGTGAACCGTGTCTTTATGGAGCCGCATTAGTTCCCAGTCAAACTGCTACCACGAGCCTGAAACATTATTATTGTCTGAAATGTCTTTGTACTTCACACCCTGCTGGACGTAGCTACAACATTTTGGCGGGTCAGCGGTTTAACGTAATGGACTCGACCTTTTCCCCAAGGAATTAACTGATTTAAAAGAATACAGACCTGCACTTTGTAAAGTTCAGACTGAAGGAACCACTGTGGATCAAATACACGACACAAATAAGGTATGTTTTTACTGAACGACACATTAATATATTAAAAAACGGTGTTTGCTGATGCACACACACACACTTTACACAGAAAGTGGACTGGTGGTTAACAGCAGCACGAGAACAACCAGCGTGCTCATGTTGAATCAATTCAAATGGCGCCACTGTCACGCTCGCCCCGAAAATACAGAAGTTTCTGGGCGCCAAGTTTCTTTCGAGGTCATAGCCGGATGAATCCTCTTCCGATTTCCTTGCTCTTTTAGGCGGGATATGAGGAAGAATGAGGTGGAATGCAGTGTGTCTGTGTCCAATCCACCTACCTGAAGTGGATTCTGATGTGGATTTTGGCTGAGCTGCTTGCCATTTTTCTTACCCTGCAGAGGCACAAGATGAAAGCGCTCTCCCAGCGCATTGTCGGTCACTGACAAATGCACAGTTGAGATGAAAATACGCCTTTAAATGCTTCATTTGTAACACTAGGAAATGCAAAGCTGGTTTTACTTCTTTAGAGTGAAGTTTTACAGACAGAGCTGCCCGTTCTTCACTATTCAAACAGACAAAATGGCCTTAACAAACAAACACAGATTCATATGCTCATTTCAATCAGGAGGAAGGGTGTGGATCGGTTGGGTTGGGAGGGGTAAGGTGTGGATTGGTTGGGAGGGGTAGGGTGTGGATTGGTTGGGAGGGGTAGGGTGTGGATCGGTTGGGAAGGGGAGGGTGTGGATCGGTTGGGAAGGGTAGGGTGTGGATCGGTTGGGAAGGGAGGGGTAGGGTGTGGATCGGTTGGGTTGGGAGGGGTAGGATGTGGATCAGTTGGGTTGGGAGGGGTAGGATGTGGATTGGTTGGGTTGGGAGTGGTAGGGTGTGGATTGGTTGGGAAGGGTAGGGTGTGGATCGGTTGGGAGGGGTAGGGTTTGGATCGGTTGGGAGGGGGTAGGGTGTGGATTTCTTGGATTGGGAGGGGTAGGGTGTGGATTGGTTGGGTTTTGAGGGGTAGGGTGTGGATCGGTTGGGAAGGGTAGGGTGTGGATTGGTTGGGTTGGGAGGGGTAGGGTGTGGATCGGATGGGATGGGTAGGTAGGGTATGGATCGGTTTGGAGGGGTAGGGTGTGGATCGTTTGGGAAAGGTAGGGTGTGGATCGGTTGTGATTGGCAGGGATAGGATACAGTATTATATTGTATTCATGGAGAACACCCCCCCCTAGTACAAGATAAAGAGGAAGATGATGGATGAATGGATTTTAAATTACAGTTAAACCCTTTCGGGGGCAACAGACCAACCCGAGATGCTGCGGGTATTTATTTCGCCAACCAAAATTCCTGAGACTGTAGGAAATAGGGTCCGGGTCTTTTTTGAGAGTTCTATCAGGAGCCAAGCTGTCAGAGATAACCTTGAGATCTTTAGATGAGTTCATCTCACTCGCTCAGACTCTCTGTAGTAGCTCCATAAATGAAAGTGCCTTTTTTTTTTACTAAATCTTTGGCTCCAACCTGAAGCCCGTCTGGCTGCCCATTCCACTGTATATCATCTGATTCCTGTACAGTGGCGCCAGCCATCGATATCACCTTTCTCATTTTATATCTGAGAGCACTCTGTTCAGGGCTGAAATTGGCTTATTGTGGGAAATGTGCGATTCTGAGGGTTTGTACCTCTCTGATTGGATAAGCTGTACTTTTTGATGCTCACTTTCCCTGAAATCAGTGTTTTTCATTTTATATACCTAGAATCAGATCCCACGTACATGAGGCTGATGATGCCGTCGGCTGAAAATGAGCAAATTATTAAAAATTTCATCGGATTATATAATACATAATAACGTAATTACGTCGGTTGCTCTCAAACTCTTTTTGGTTTTATGCACAATGTCTATTACAGAACAGCTGTTTATTGAGTTATTTGGCCCGGAACATGGCATGGTGGGACATGTGGGCACGCCAGACCCATCCTCACAAGACAAAAAAAAAAAAAAAACTATATAAACCTATAAAACAAACATAATATATCATTATAAAATTTATATATTTATTTTCTTTTGTAAAGTGTCTTTGAGGTCCCTAAATAATATATATTAATATTATGATTATAAAATATCTCACAATGTGCACATAGCGTTATTAAACCTCTGATGCGATATGTGACCTCTACAACACAAACCTTAGCTCAGGTGGCGCTATTCCTTCCATTCAGGTTTACCACAGAGAGTGTGTGCACCCCTACATGAAATAAAATGCAACTGCGTGCTTTCCAAACTGGTCGCCGATGCACCGACGGTGCTGAGACACAAGGGGGAGACTGTCCTTTCCATCCACTTAAAGAAAGCACCATGTGAGGGACAAGCACTACTTTGCAGAAGGCAGCAAGAAGCAAGCATCGCTGAAGACCCATGGCCATCTGTGGTCGGTACTGGGTTAGCGACTTACGGCACGGCGTCCTCCATTTTGAGGACGTTTCAGCAGGAGGACGTTTGCCGGCAGAGGAGGGCATGGTCAAAAAAATATACGAAAAATAAGACCAGCCCACACGGGACACATAAACGGTCGCCGTGCGCCGACAATAACCAGAGGCAAATCTGCTGTATTGCTGTCAATGCAAGATGAAGGCTAAGTATTAATGACTCTTCTGTCCATTAACCTTTCCACCCTCCTCTTATCTCTGGAGTTCTGTGTTCCTTTTTGTCTCTTGTTCTCAGTCTCTTTCTGACAATGTCAATCTGTTAGCTTTTCTCAGCAGCTGAATAATTGATGTATTGGGTTTTATGATGAATGAGCTGCTGGGGCTCTGCCAGCGCCGTAGCAGAATGGATAGTCTCCTCCGTCAGGGTCCCGATGCCCGCTGTAAACCATGTGAATCAGTGTAAACCACATGCTACAGGACACTAAACAGTCCATGTAATCCGAGCATGTAGCCCAGCGGCACAGTCCTCAGGTGCACATCATCCTACACCGTCTTCAGGACTTCCACTCTACAGCGATCAATAATAAATTCACTTCTTTCCAATTGCTTCTGAAGACTTACAGTTGGCATCATTATCGGTAACTGCAATCGCTGACACGCTGTGTGTTTCATAGTTCTTAGGAATGACGGAGGGTCGGGGGGTGGGGGTCAAGGGCAATGGAGGGTAATTAAAGCTGTCTCGGATGAATCCTGGTCCTCATTCTGTCCTGTAGTGTGACAGATGGAGATACCTGCAGGTTCGCAGATTGCCGCTTGTCACATGGCTGGGCTCCTGCATGAACGTCCAAGGATGTCCTTCGGGTCTTCGGGTCGGGGTGTGGGAGCGACAGCTGGGCAGCACTCTTGAGGAGGGCTGAATGTCCTTTGGGTCTTTGTCGGATGCAGGAGTGACAGATGCCCAGCACACTGGAGGAAGACTGGATGTCCTCGGGGTCTTCTTCAGGTGTAGGAGAAACAGGCGCCCATCACTTTGGCCAACACTCCAAGTCTTTTCCAAGCAGAAGGAACACAACACTTTGAAAAAGGCTAGATGTCCTCCTGGTCTAGCTCGGGTGTAGGAGCTACAGATTGCCGGGCACAATGGAGGAGGACTGAAAGTCCTTTGGGTCTTTCTTGGATCCAGGGTCAACGAGACCTCCAGCAATCTGGAGAAAGACGGGATGTCCACCGGGTCTACCCTGGGTGTAGGAACGACAGATGCTCAGCATTCTGAAGGAGAACCAAGATCTCCAGATGTTCCTTAACATAGAGGTGAGAGGTTTCCAGCACTCTGGAGACGGACTGAATGTCTTCCGAGTCGACAGATGCCCAGAAGGACAAGAGGTTTGTCTTTTTTACAAAACCGGACCCAGTTTTCTGACATGCTTTTGTTGGATTTGTGTCTCAGTGCTGCCAGAGAACACATCTTTCCTTTATACTGCTTAGTCTATACTGATAGACTTTCTGTCTCCTTACAGCTTTAAAGTATTAGTTCCGGTTTAGCAGCGGAAACGGACCGATTCAGCCCAGCGGTGGACAGAATTAAAGACATGATCTGCTTCTTTATTGACTGCTTATCACTTTCTGAAAGGGGTGTAAGTCTGATTTGATGCTAAGCTTAAAAAAAAAGGACGAACTTGACATTGAGATCACTCTCGGACATTTCAGGACAGACCGAGGGAGGAGGACGGGAACGGAAAACGTCCACGATGAAGTCCATAAACCTGCGTTATAAAACCAGGATCAACGGAAATCCTGCAGCTCTTTTCACATGATTAATAGCGATGGGCTCCCGGGGTCCGGGGTCTGCTGTGAACCATGTAAACCACATGATACAGGACACTCAACAGTCCATATAACCTGAGCGTGTAGCCCAGCGGCACAATCCTCTTACACTGTCTTCAGGACTTCCACTTAACAGCAATCAATAATAATCTCCAGCCCAGTATATAAATAATAAAGCCCAGTGGTGGGGTCCCGATGCGGGGTCCGAGGGAGGACGACGTGAAGCCTGTTTTGAATTTCATTATAAAACCGGGATCAACAGCAATCCTGCAGCTCTCACACGATTCATACCAAATAATAAACCTTGAATCACTTGCAAACCCTTTAAACTATGTATTTTAAATTACACGTAGTGTTTAGCATGTTCTCCTCTTAGCGAATTTCCATGTTCTCCTCATGGATGGGCATGGTGAAACCCCCCCCCCCCCACGACCCTAATAGAGGATAAAGCGGAAGATAATGAAGGGATGGATGGATGGGTATATATGGGGAAGCATGGTGGTTTAGTGTTTAGCATGTTCTCCTCTCAGCGCTAGGGATTCCCGGTTCGAATCCCAATCTGTGTGGAGTTTCCATGTTCTTCCCGTGTCCGCGTGGGTTTCCTCCGGGTTCTCCACTTTCCTCCCACAGTCCAAAAACATGGATCAAGTCAATTGAATTCTCCCAATTGCCCCATACAGAGTGTGTATGTGTGAGTGAGTGTGTGCCCAGCGATAGATTGGTGTCCTGTCCTGGGTGTATCTGCCCAGCGCCCGAAACGTTCTCCCCTGGATGGGGATGGGCAGGACCCTAATAGAGGATAAAGCGGAAGATAATGGATGGATGGGTATATATGGGGCAGCATGGTGGCTTAGTGGTTGGCATGTTCTCCTCTCTGCGCTGGGGATTCCTGGTTCGAATCCCAATCTGGGGGGAGTTTCCATGACCTCCCCGTGTCCACGTGGGTTTCCTCCGGGTTGTCCGGTTTACTCCCACAGTCCAAAAAACATGGATCAAGGTCAATTGAATTCTCTAAATTGCCCCATATAGAGTGTGTGTGTGTGAGTGAGTGTGTGCCCAGCGATAGATTGGCACCCTGTCCTGGGTGTATCTGCCCAGCGCCCGAAACGTTCTCCCCTGGATGGAGATGGGGATGGGCGCGTCCCTAGAAGAGGATAAAGCAGAAGATAATGGATGGATGGTTAAACCTGTTGATCGTACGGTGTTGATCTTTCATTTAACGCCAGCTACACACATTAAACACTCACAGTGTCTGACTTTTAAAAATTAAAGGCAAATATTGATTGGGAACGGAGCTGACGGAAGGATCCGTTTCTCCTTCAGCATTGTTTTAACAAGCATCCAGGTGGAGAGAGCAGTTGGACTTCAGGGACTGGAAGTGTCTGAACGCCGATAATATGCGGCGTGAATTCAAGATGATTTTGAATACATGAGAGACCCAAAAACCTGCAATGCGGTAAAAATAAAAATCTAATATTCTCTCCTTTTACTCTCCTGCCCCTCTCCAAGGTTAGGTATTAAAATGACATCATAAACTCTTAGAAAGAAAACTCATTTAGAGCTTTTCACAGAGCCACACAAAGATTTCCGTACAATATGCTTTTCAAAATGTTTATTTCCTGGTCATTTGAACGTGCTAATTAATTTCCCCTAAATATTCACAAAAACCGGCGTTGCACATCATTAAAAATACTCATATTGACATTTGGTTCGAGATCTCATCCCATCTCATTATATTTCACTTATTCCTCTACTCAAATCGTGTTGGGGGGGGGGGGGGGGGGGGGGGGGGGGGGAGTGGTGTTGGGGGGGGGGGGGGGGGGGGGGGGGGGGTACAGGGTGAACACGCACTGCAAAAAAGAATCTATGTCCAAAAATAAGAAAAATAAACACGAATCAAGAAATAATGTAGATGAATCCATTACGTTTATAATATAAATTTAATAAAAAATATTATATATATATATATATATATATATATAAATAAATATAGTGAGTTTCCTTCTTAAATTTAATTAAATTAATAAAAAAAAAAAATCCAAAACTTTATCCATCCATCCATTATCTTCCACTTTATCCTCTACTAGGGTTGCGGGGGATGGGGGGTTCCCCCATGCCCATCCAGGGGAGAACATTTCGGGCGCTGGGCATATACACCCATGACAGGACACCAATCTATCACTGGACACACACTCACACACACAACACACTCTATATGGGGCAATTTGGAGAACTCAATTGACTTTGATCCAGGTTTTTGGACTGTGTAAGGAAACCGGAGAACCCGGAGGAAACCCACGCGGACACGGGGAGAACATGGAAACTGCCCAGCACCAGAGACGTTCTCCCATGGATGAGCATGGGGGAGCCCCCCCAATTAAAGTGGAAGATAATGGATTGATGGATGCTTATGAGTTGGAGCTCTGACATCACAGTGAGAAAAACACAGCACCTGTGCTGAAGCACTTAATGTTCCACTGACTATGACTTTAGTCCATCATTTCCGACCCACACACCATCGACTGTGAGGAACCCGTCCGCCCGCCCGCCCGCCCGACACTCTGCAGTTATAGCATCGTAGGCGGAAAGCATAAACGTTATGAGGGAGTTAATTCCCCAGATGAATAAAATGAATGTAGAGGATTAGAATCTCAGGCAGGAGATTTCTCTTCCACCGAGCAATTACATCCAGACTGCATTTTAATTAAACCCACATCTCAGGTCGAGATAAACCGCCACTCCACGCCGCTTCGGCAGACAGGTGTGAGGAAGGTCGGAGGAAACGACTCGGCGACATCCACTCGCCGCCCGACGCTCAGATGCCGATGAGGCCGACGCCCGTGCACGCCGCACGGGAGGTCTCCTTTTATCTCCGCAGCTCCGGCAAAATGAGCATTATAGCTTCGGATAATCCTCTTAACACGTGAATATGAAATGCCTCAGTCAGGACAATTAAAAAAAAAAAATAAAAAAACGTCGACACAGCGCTTTTTTCTTTCATCAGGCCTGAGGTGATTTGCACGGCATCAGAGGGCAGAGAGAAAAACAGCGCCTGGAATTTTGTAGTCTAATGATGAGGGGGGAGGAGGTAGACATTACAAGGAGGTTACATGAGGTCAGTTAGCGAACACTTTTATCCAAAGCGACTTGAAAGTATCCCAAGTTGATTGTTGGGGTCAGAGTACAGTGTCGACTGTGATACAGCCCCCCCTGGAGCAGCGAGGTGTAGAGGGTGTAAGGGCCCACATTGGATTTGAACCCCCAAACTTTAGGTTGATAGTCCCTCATCATATCCAAATATAGCAATAACACTATTGTTATCCGTCTTTTATTAATCTACCATTTTTGTCGTCCTTTCTTCTCCCATAAGATTAAAAACAGGATTTTTGGAGGACACGTCCGGCTCTTTGTTGAGATGAGAGCCTGTACACAGCCGCGGAATCATTCCCGAGACATTTCCGTTTTTCCCGAGCCGAAATTCCCATTCACTTAACATCACAGAGAATTTTGCATTCAGGTAACTCGGCCAATTTTCAAGCGCCGAAAACAAAATGGGCTGGAGTCGGAGACGGCTGGCTGACAGAGTCATCTCACTCTTCAAACTTGGCTTCGTTCATTCCCTACAGTAACAACCTGATTCTCAAAAAGTGGCGCGACGCGGTCCATTTTTAAGCTACAAACATGAAACTCGCCAAGTCTCGAGTGATCGGCTGAGACATCCATCAGCTAAAAGCGCAGACTGTTTGCACATCAGTTGTTAGCACTCTTTAAAAATTGCATTCCTCCTTCTCCCTCTAACCACACCCTATTACCTGGCCACGCCCACTTTTTTTAACCTTGTGCCCTGTATTGCTTTCATATACATATGTGTCACATGGCCAAGGTCCAATCACACTCACATTTTCTAGTAGTTTTTATAACCTAGTGTCAGGTTAACTCCGAGGTCCGGGTCAGTGCAGCGACAACCGCATGGAAACAAGTTCTAGAAACGAGAGATTTATTAGAAAACAATAAATTTTATTTAACAAAAGCATGACTAACCGAATGGACCTGTAACGTCGTTGGAGCTCTCTCACCAATGAGAGAGCGTGGCTGGTTTAAATAAAATAAGGTCACATGACTGAGTGTAAGGGACTAATGTGACCCTCACACAGCACAACAAAATGCTGTCCTGACAACAGGATGCCGAGGATCCTGACACCTAGCTGTTGTATCGGTTTACTCTCGCTGGTTCCAATCCTGGACCAATCCGAGGGCTTCCTCCAGTTCTGTCAATAAACAGGGTACAGGGTACTAAGGGTATCCGTCATGATACGAGCTAAATGCTTAACCAGAGTGATGGATTGGCGCCCTATCCTGGGTGTATCTTCCCAGCGCCCGAAATGTTCTCCCCTGGATGGGTATGGGGATGGGGATGGGGATGGGGATGGGGATGGGGATGGGGATGGGGAACCCCCCCCCCCCCCCCCCCCGCAACCCTAGTAGAGGATAAAGCGGAAGATAATGGATGGATGGATAAATGCTTAACCGCTAACTAGACATCCCCCCCCACTGAGGAGCAGAATGTTGACGTTCCCATCACATTCCGGAATCTTCCCAAACGACTTCAAAGCTTATTGTACGGCAGGTACGACATTGCGATCCAACGTACTAATCAGCCTGACGCAACCTGACATCATGTAGCTCTGATTTTTGTCTCGCGGAACGGGCCTTACCTCTCATCTGCTGACACGCCGCCAGGACGGCTAATCAAAATACCCCCCAGCCCACCCGCTCGTTCCTGTATCCCCCAAAGTCATCATCTTATTAAGCACGATGGAGAAATGGGCCCCGATAAGAGCTGTGTGTGGTTCTGGGTCAGTGTATCTGTCGGCGAGGATGTTTAATTCGCACGCCGTTCTCCTGTTTGCTTTCTAAGATAGCGGCTTAACGCCGCCGCCACTTTGATAGCCTCGAAATGAAAAACGTCCTTGACGCGGTCCATTCCCTCTGCCTGGGTAAACAAACGGCGCCGTGCGCCTGCGCTCGCGCCGAACGGAGTGGATGGCTTTATAGCGCCGATCGTTAAGTTTCCAATTCGTCTTGGGTAACCTTCAGCACCTGTTAGCATCGGAGCCAGACGACGGACGTTCAGGACAAAGCTTCGGCTCGTCGATGTGTAAACGAGACCTCCGGAGAGTAAAATGCTAATGGCTTCTGGGTGGGACGCCCTCAGCGGCCTGCGAGATGAGTTTACTCGATCACTTCCAGGTAAACACGGTCTGTTTGCCCGCGAGATAAACAATTAATTAGATTTTGGGTTTTACATCCGGCTCTTGTAGCTTAGTGCTACTACAAGACCAGATGCTTTATCAGAGCATACGGAGCCAGGAGCCGCTCGTCGGCCTCGGACCCTGTTATCCTGCGTGCGTAAAGATCTGTCGACGGCTAAAGAAATTAATTCGCTTCATAACGAGACTATTGTTAAAGTCACGGGGCGTGGACCTGCACACTCATGTTCACAGTCATCCTCAAGTGCTCCACATCTGGATTGGGTAGGACACCCAAAGGTGGCCCTCATGTGAAAACATTCACCTGGCCCACGTGTCCTCAAACACAGCTGGTCCACATCTGGATTGGGTAGGACACATCTGCCCAACTGCCCGCGCTGGCAAATCGTATTAGAGCCAAAGGTGGCCCTCATGTGGAAACATTCACCTGGTCCACGTGTCCTCGAACACAGCTGGTCCACATCTGGCGGACATGTGGTAGCGCTACCTACGTAAACACTCATAGGGCCCACAGCTTCCTAATCTGGTCCACATCTGGTAGGGTTTGGGCCGTGCCACCTATTGTATCTGATGGTGGTGTGTATGTGGCTCACATCTTCCAATAGGGGCAGTGATAGGCTTGTGGTTAAGGAACAAGCTTTGCGACCTGAAGGTCCCCAGGTCGATTCCTGGTCCCACCAATTACCATAAGGCACCTAACCTCAATTGGTCCCTGGGTGCCGTGTACAGGACATGTGGGCTCAATTCGTGTGTGTTCCACTGCACAGATGGGTTAAATGTGGAGAACATGAAAGGCTTGATAAAATTAAGGCGTGGTTTAAGTCATCAATCTGTTTAAATATAAGCTTTAAAATGTATAACCTACAAGCCAGTCTATCTTTTATAGACAATCCATAAATAATCTGTTTATGTTAAATAGACTTAAAGACGAGTCTTAATTAAATATAAAATAAACAATATGTAAATCAGTCTCTTGGAACGCTCGTGATGGCCGCACCATTGGTATGCAGATCTGTCCTGCGTGGCGGCTGCGCTCGGGGAGTTCAATCATTTCATTTAAAAGTGAATTCTTAAAAAAAAATCCAGACCAGTCTCTGGTTCATCTGCCGGTTCTCTGCATTGCAGAAAGAAAAGCAGAAGATTTGGAGCTAAGTGATGTGGGTTTTAACAGATCCCCACTCAGGCACTTAAAATCTAGAAGTCTGCTTTATGTGATGCAGCTCCAAGGATTTCCATCACTGAGCTTCAGACCACGACGCGACGCTGCCACCACCACCACCACCACACCGGTGCTGTGGACTCAGGTTCCTTATGTTTACAAGGGTTTATGGGAGGTTTAAGGGATTATAGTATTTGTGGCAACATTGTTTATGATGGATTATAATAGTTGTGGCAACATTGTTTACAAGGGATTATATTCATTGCTATAACATTGTTTATGAGGGATTATAATAGTTGTAGCAACATTGTTTACGAGGGATTATATTCATTGCTGTAACATTGTTTACGAGGGATTATTATAGTTGTGGCAACATTGTTTACGAGGGATTATATTCATTGCTGTAACATTGTTTACGAGGGATTATAATAGTTGTGGCAACATTGTTTTTTAGGGATAATAGTACTTGTGGTTACATTGATTACGAGGGATTATATTCATTGCTGTAACATTGTTCATGAGGGATTATAATAGTTGTTACAATAGTTGTGGCAACATTGTTTGCGAGAGATAATAGTACTTGTGGCAACGTCCTTTATAAGGGATTATAATAGTTGTGGCAACCTTGTTTGCGGAGGATTATATTAATTGCTGCAATATGTTCTATGAGGAATTATAATAGTTGTGGCCAATTTTTTTGAGGGATTATTATAATTATTATTATTCTAATAATCATTGGTGAGTTTGTCCTTCAATAGTTCTAATAATTATGAGAACGTTCCTCCGGTTCTGGTTTTGGGATTAGAGCGCCATCGTGGTGTGAGTGCATCAGAACTCTCTGCAGGATGTATTAAAGGTGTTGAGTCACTGGACCTTGGGGAAGAGCTTTGCATTTGCATTTGCTGAACGTTGATAAAGCCGTTAGTGTAACGCAGTCAGCGAAACAATCGGATCAGTATGGAAACGAGCCGCATGCGTCCCGCCGCCTCCAGCGCTCGCCGTTCTGCGCCTCGGTATCGGAACCGTCCTCAAACCTCAATTAAATTTCAATAACTCCGTGAGTGGAGCTCAGTGCAGAGATGTTTTTATTGCCCCACATTTTACATCATTTCCACCTCCATTAGTATTCAATGTTTTCAGAAGGTCAGCAAAGCCTGCAATAAATAAAGAACCGAATCATCTCCACTACGTTCCACGTCAGTTCTGCCGTATTATTCCCTCAGAACCCCGGCCCCTTAATTCTATTCACAGGGGCCAATCCAATCAACACCATGTTTGCCCAATTTCTCATAAGGGCAACTCCGTTTCCCCCGAGAAGGAACGCCGCACTCTTGAAGGAATTGTTACCCGGATTTCTACGAACTTGTTGTCCTTGAACGGAAATGCCATTCTTCAAAGGATTCTCCCGTGCGCCGTCACGGACGCTCCTGCCATCGCCTTTTATTATTCTTCAGATCCAATCTGCGCAGCCGCCTGCCCTCCAAGGCTGTGTGTTTGGCAACATTCAGAGAAAAAAAGAGAGATGAATAGGAGACGTCCTTGATTTTTGTAAACATCCGTTCTATTCACTTCCTCGCTGTTGTGTAACGTCTCAGTCCATTGGATAATCTGATGGAGCGCGATGGCAACCTTGACAGAATCGTTTTAAGGTGGGATTCTCGCTGAATGGATCCTGAAGAAGCCCGTTCTGTTTTTTTTTTTTTTTTTTTACAATTCACGTCCGTTTCTTCTTCTGTCCGTCTGAAGTTTGAGGACATCTTTATTCCAAATGTGATCCCATCCCATTGTCTT
This sequence comes from Corydoras sp. C115, assembly GCA_019802505.1. Classification (NCBI taxonomy): domain Eukaryota; kingdom Metazoa; phylum Chordata; class Actinopteri; order Siluriformes; family Callichthyidae; genus Corydoras; species Corydoras sp. C115. Next base: position 550,165 of record JAFMOC010000244.1, on the reverse strand, counting down.
CAACTCAACCTTCTATTAGGGTCATGGTGGGGGGGGGGGGGGGGGGGTTCCCCATGCCCCCTCCCATCCAGGGGAGAATGTTTCAGGTAGATACACCTGGGACATGGTGTCAATCCATCCGCCCATGTTTTTGGACGGTGGGTGGAAACTGAAGGAGGAAATCCATGTGGAGAACAGGGAGAACATGCAAATTCCACCCAGATTGGGATTCGAACCTGGAGCCAGGTCCCTTATTCCTGCAGTCCGTACAAAAACGGGTGGAGCTTCCACTTAGCACAATCCGTAAACTTACACTAAACCTGGATCCCTGTTCCTTAAACCTAAACACTTAAACCCTAAAACACTTAAACCCATAAACCCTTTAACAATTTAACCCTTAAACACTAAAACACTTTAAACCTTAAACACTAAAACACTAACCCTTAAACACTTAAACCCTTTAACAATTTAACCCTTAAATACTTTAACCATTAAACAATTAAACACTTAAACACTTAAACACTTAAACACTAAACCTGTATCCTGGTTCCTTATTCCTGCAGTTGGTTCAGAAGCAGGTGGAGCCTTCGTTAGCCCGTAACAAGCGTTAATTAAAGACCATGCTGATTGAAGCATAATGATGCTCTTTACTGCAGATCGCGACGGCGGCGGCGCGGCGTTTAAAGCCATGTTTTTAAGCCTCGGCTGAAACGCTCTGTTCATCTGGAGTGCGATCGTTCATCTGAAGTGCAAACGCAGGAGCTCGATCGCCTGATCTGGACAAATGACCAGCGACCGGCGACCGTGTGAAGGATTGGCGGGCCGAGGGGCCGGGGTGCGGGCTGTCAGGCCGGCGCAGGGTGAATTATTCACAGGTTGATTATCAGTACGATTTCCCGCCGAGTCGCCATCTGGGTGAAGGAGCGACGCGGGACGGCGAATGAGGGAGCGGCGAATGAAGGAGCGGCTCGAGCGCCATCAGCATCCCGAAGACTTTAAAGCATTAGAGCTAGAATTGCATCACACCACCATCTCCACCACCTCCCGTATGCAAACCTGAGCGCACTGTACTGCACGCCGCATCGTTACTGGACCTCCAATTACGGACACCCCGCGAGAGCGCTCAGGCTCTGACAGAATGCTGTTCACTGTTGCGATCGCAAATTGACGGTCGATAGCAACAGCTACCTCTGATCCAGCTCTGCCCTTCCGAACCTGAGTGATCTCGCTGATGGCTTGACATGCTGTGTGCAATTAGGACGACCCAGAACAGGGAATATGGAAAATCAAAGGTCAGTGGAAGCCGAATACAACACGTCAAACACCGGCCTGATTTACCACCGCATTCAAAAACAATACTGAGCCATGTGGAGGAGGAGGAGGAGGAGGTTCTGCTGGAGCAGTAAACTAACAAGTGGAGCATCAAAATAAGAAATTAAGTCACGTTTGGTGCCACAATGTTATCACCATTGTTCATAAAGATTTATAGCATTTATTGGGGATTATAGTAGTTGTGGCAACTGTTGTTTATGTGAGATTATAGAATTTATAGGGGATTATAGTAATTGTGGCAACTGTTGTTTATTAGGGATTATAGTACTTATGAGGAATTACAGTAGTTTTTGCAGCAGTTCATAAAGATGTATAACATTTACAGGAGATTATCGTAGTTATGGCAACTGTTCTTTATAAGAAATTATAGCATTTATAGAGGATTATAGTAGTTGTGGCAATTGTTGTTTATGTGAGATTATAGCATTTATAAGCTATTACAATAGTTGTTGCAACTGTTGTTTATTATGTAATAGTAATTAGGGATTACAGTGATTATTAAGGATGACACTGTTTATGGGGGATTGTAGTGGTTGTGGCAACCATTGTTTCTATTGCGCACATACACTTCAATTTTATTTTGGGACATTAAAAGATGTTCTACTCTGACTCTAGACCCCAGGGTTCTATTTCTGATGTAGTGCAGTATTTAGTACAGTTCTGGCCCGGGGTCCGACATCAAATCTGTTTAGCACGGTTCGTCGGCTCAGACGAGGCAGAACCACGGTGTAGCTACAGGACGCAGACGCAACGCGAGGAGCCCCAACACCGCTAAACGTATCGATCTCCCTCAGCGTGAAACGGACGACCACAATAAAGGAACCCGTCTGAGGGCCCCACGGCCAGTAGCTGCCACACGGGCACCGAACAACGCAGAACGTTTGGGGAGGATGTCGCTGCGACTTTTCTTGTCTCCGTCGTCTTTCGTCTCTTTCCGTTTCTGGCTCTCAGGTGACGCAGAGACGCCTTAAAACCTGGAGATGGTGGAATGTTCGGCAGATGAAAGGCAGCCGGTGTTAATGAAACATTAAACCAGAGGACAAAGCGCTTCGCTCTGAGATGACAGGATCCTCCCGCCGCCTTTAATTCTGTATGATGGGCTTTTATCTCCGGGACGCTAATTAACCAAAAAAATCTGGTTTCTAGAAAAAAAAAGAAAAAAAAGTCTTCTGATCTGCAAAACTCTCCAGCTCCTTAGTTTTTTAGGTTGGATTCGGTCGGGTCAAGACGCCTGGCTGCTAATGATGCTAATTTGCATCATGTAGAGTGTTGGAGCCTATCCCAGCACTCTGGGGTATGGAGTATGAAGGCTCAGTGGATTGAGTGTTGAGCTCTCAATCTGAAAACATATGAGAGGCCCTTAACCTTTGGGCCCTTAGAGGGTCCTGTGTATTGTGGTGACTGTTGTTTATAAAGCATTATAGCGGTTATGAGGGATTACTGTGGGAGGAAACCGGAGAACCTGGAGGAAACCCACGCGGACATGGGGAGAACACCGAAAACTCCACCCAGATTGGGATTAGAACCAGGAATCTCGAACACTGAGAGGAGAACATGCTAAACCACTAAGACACTGTGCTGCTCTAAATAAGTAATAATAATAAATAAATAAACTTGAATGAAACTCTGGTTAGCTCTCACCTTAATTCAGGAAAGGCCTGGGTTCCATTCCCAGATGAAGTTTGCATGTTCTCCCTATGTGGGCTCCCTCCAGATGCTCCAGTTCGAATCCCAATCTGGGTGGAGTTCGCATGTTCTCCCCATGTCCGCGTGGGTTTCTTCCGGGTTCTCCGGTTTCCTCCCACAGTCCAAAAACATGGATCAAGGTCAATTGAGATCTCCAAATTGCCCCATATAGAGTGTGTCTGTGTGAGTGAGTGTAGATTGGCGCCCTGTCCTGGGTGTATCTGCCCAGCTCCCGAAACGTTCTCCCCTGGATGGGCATGGGAAACCCCACCGCCACCCTAATAGAGGATAAAGCTGAAGATAATGGATGGATGGATGTTGGGAACGTCACATCAGAAGATCTTCAGGGTGGAGACATCTTCCTCTAATTCGAAGGTCTTTACATTTAAAGTGACGCTTGCTGTAACGTCTGAACTCCGCAGTTTAATCTCGAGTCCTAACCCCTCGTGACAGTCTGAGTTTTTTTTTCTTACCGATTCTGTCACATCTCATCAAGACGTGTCATTTCGTCTCCAGCCCGCGTCCCACTCGGGGGTTCTGGCACGTCGCAAAAATAATCGGCGCATCTCGGCGGCGAGTTGCGAGGCGGGAGCTGCCATCTTCAGAGCGCCAGGTGCAGCAGACGTCGGGATTTCACTCCGACTGCGGGGAGCGGCCGGCCGATGTAACCACCGCTTTCGTGCCTCGGTTCTTGACGCCGTTGGAAATGACGGGCTGTTTTTGGCGGCCGGTCATTTTCATGCGAGCGATAAACAATTTCTGAAGAAAAGTCAGCGGCGTTTGAGTGGGCGGACAGACTTTCCGTATCTCATTATATTCAGATTAATTCACTAACGGGGTGGATTACATTCAGGCCCTTCAAAGGCCCTTAACTCCCTATTGGCTCCAGGAGGGCTGTTCCTGTATATTGTGGCAACTCGTTTATAAAGAATTATAGTAGTTGTTGCAACAGTTGTTTATGAGGAAATATAGCAATTATAACAGATTATAGTAGTTGTGGCAACTACCAGAGTGGTTTACATCCAGAACAAGGAGCCAATCCATTGGGCGCTTGAGAGGCCCTTAACTCCCTTTTGGCTCCAGGAGGGCTGTTCCTGTATATTGCGGCGACTGTTGTTTATAAAGAATTATAGTAGTTGTTGCAACAGTTGTTTATCAGGGATTATAGCAATTATAAGACATTATAGTAGTTGTGGCAACTACCACAGTGGATTATATCCAGAACAAGGAGCCAATCCATTGCTGGGGACACACTCACTAACATAGACACACTCTATATGGGGCAATTTGGAGAATTCAATTGACCTTGATCCAGGTTTTCGGACTGTGGGAGGAAACCGGAGAATCCAGAGGAAATCCACACGGTTGTAACATTAACAGTAGCTACGCACTGCGCACCACCACCACCAGAAGTCCTGCCTCCTCTCTACAGTGCATCCCTCCATCTCAATTCACCACCTGACGACTGCTGAATGACGCATGACCTCAGTGTCCCATTGCGAGCCGGGCCTTCGTGGCCGTCCTCGGTGCCTGACCTCAAGGATGCTCTTTTAATGCGAACGGCGCGATGGACAGCCTCATAACAAAAAAAACCTCAGAGAAGTGAAGACAGCGACTTTTTAGTCAAGCTGTCACAAACTTTGGATGGCTCGTAATTGTCATACCAATTTATCTGGAAAACCTTCAGCATGTCCAGATTGTCAGATCATTACGTTCTGGGCTTTGCTTTGAGAACAGAGGAGCGCAATTCAGCTTTCAGAAGCTGAGAACTGCGTAGAGCGGCTTTTTAAAAAAATCTTTAAACATCAAAAAAAATCTGGAAAAACACATCGGGTTTAATCTTCCACTTCACGCCTGCGCCGTTTAAATAGCAACGCGGCGTGTGAATATATCCACCCCTATCCTAAAGGTGTGTTCAGGTACATTTTGTTAGGCATGTTGTTACCATGGTGACAGAAAACAAACAAAACCCACCCATGACTTTTGTACCATTTGTACTTTTCTCATCATTCCGATTGCAAAGACACAGTGACATGCCCTCAGTCAAGCTGCGGGGTGCACGGTTGACAGCTCACTAAGGATTCCTATAATAGGGGCCAATGGGGTTCTATATTTTTGGTTATATAAAGAATAAATGAGTATATATTTAAATAAAATCAGGCATAATGAGGTACGTGTTGGTGATTTAGATCTTTTTCTGTTCTCTCTCTCTATGAGGGAAATATTAGAATCTCAGATGTGAAGCTCCACCACGTTCCTCTTGATGCCTCGGAGAACTGACATCTTGTTAGCAGTCAGCCCTGACGTGGAACCCGGATTAAAACGCACGCGGTCAGTTCTACATGGATGACAAATTGAAGACGCGGTGGATGTCAGGCGGGAAGGGGAAGCGGCGTTGCCGAAACGTAATTATTAATGAATCTTTTTTATCCGGTTGAGGACGGAGGTGGCTCCGTGACGGAACCCAGGAACTTCACCAGTCACGACTCTTTCAGAAACACCACCCACATTCTCATTAGGGGAAACCTCGGCGGCTCACAACAGAAGGACCGGTGATCCCCCCCCCCCCCCTCGTTCTGTCTTTATCCCCTGCTTCATCCGACAAAAGTTTCTCGTCCTCTTTGAAAAGTGTCCTTCTCACTGCCTGTCTCGGTTCCCTCTGTGGCGGAACGTCAATCTATATTTATCTAGGAGAGCGTAGGATGCCCCCCCCGACGGGGCTCCACGATTAGGAGATGGAGCAGAATTGATTTTGCGCGTGTGGATTAAATAAGCCGAACGGAGTCGGAGGTTTCTTCAATTTACGATTTAAATAAAAAGAAATCTCACTTTTAATTGTCGGCGTACTGCGTCGTCTCCTGCGTTTGATTTCCTGCATCACACAAACGCGACGTACGTGTGTTAGTGGATGTGTCTGTGTGTGTTTGTTTGTATGTGTGTGTGTTGTATGTATATGTGTGTATGTTTGTGTATGTGTTTGTGTGTGTGTATATGTTTTTGTAGGTGTGTGTGTGTGTGTGTGTGTATATGTGTATGTATGTGTGTGTTTATGTTTGTGGGTATGTGTGTGGGTATGTGTGTGGGTATGTTTATGTATGTGCGTTTGTATCTGTGTGTATGTGTGTGTGTATGTGTGTTTGTGTGTATGTATATGTGTGTGTTTTTGTGTGTGTATGTATGTGTGTGTTTGTGTATGTATGTATGTGTGTGTGTGTGTGTGTATGTATATGTATGTGTATATGTATGTATGTGTATGTGTGTGTATGTATGTGTATGTATGTGTATGTGTGTGTATGTATGTGTATGTATGTATGTATGTATGTGTATGTGTGTGTTTGTGTGTATGTATGTGTGTGTGTGTGTATGTATATGTATGTGTATGTGTGTGTGAGGGGTTCAGAGGGAGGAGTATTTTTAAGTGTGTTGTTCTGTAGTTAGAGCTTTTTTTTTTATGAGCGAGTCATTTCAGAAAGCTGATGCTCATCCAGCCTCCTGATTCTTATTACTGCGAGTAAAAGACGCTTAGCTGTCTCTCTGTAGCTCGAGGCAAATTGCATCTTTATTAATGTGACAGAGAGAAGGATATTCAATTCTGCCTCAGCCGTGCTCCCAGATTTATATAATCTTAACCTATTTATAAAGAAATGGGCCACCAGATGAGTTAGATTAGTTTGTTTTGGTCTCATCAGAAGGTCCTGTGAATTCCAACGACTAACATTCAGAGTAATATTTCAGCGCCCTGCTCAAGGACCACACTCTTAATTACACTAATTTAGAGGTAATTATACCTGCAAATATCAATCAGAATGTCGGAAGTGCCATGCAGTAAGCCACCAAAGTGTGCCACCGGGCCCTTGAGGAAGGCCCTCAACAATTAATCTAAAGGTTTGAGGATTACACTCCTAGTCCACCAAAGGTTGTGATTGTGGGCCCTTGAGCAAAAGTCCACCAAAAATAAATAAATAAATAGTCCACCAAAACTTGAGTCTACCCAATGTTGGGTCCCTCAACAAGGCACTTTACTATTAATCTGAAAGTTGGATGTTCAAACTTATGAATGTTGCCAGTGTGGGCCCTTTAACAAGGCCCTCAACTATTAATCTAAAGGTTTGAGGTTTAATAATAATAATAATACATTTTATTTCATAGGCGCATTTCTGACACTCAAGGACACCTTACAGTTTACAATAGGTATTAAAAGATAAATTATGACAACATTAAAACAAGTAAAGTTAACAAAAGAAGACAGAATAAAACAATCATAGAGCATATGCAATTTTAAAAAGATGGGTTTTTAGTGAGGACATGAATAGTGACGGTGAGTCTATGTTCCGAATGTGTGGTGGTAGAGAGTTCCAGAGATGAGGTGCTGAATGGCTAAAGGCTCTACCCCCCATGGTGGAGAGACGAGCAACGGGAACAGTCAGGTGGATGGAAGAGGAGGATCTGTGAAAGCGGGAGGGAGTAGCGATATTAATGAGGTCTGAGAGATACGGAGGAGAGAGATTGTGAATGGCCTTAAAAGTGAGCATCAGGATTTTGTAGTTTAAACACAAAGTCCACCAAAGGTTGTGATTGTGGGCCCTTGAGCAAAACTCTTAACTATTATTCTAAAGGTTGAGGGTTCATATACGGAGTCCAACAAAAGTTGAGTCCACCCAGTGTTGGGTCCCTCAACAAGGCCCTTTACTATTAATCTTAAAGTTGGATGTTCAAACTTATAGTTGAGTAAATGTTGCCAATGTGGGCCCTTTAGCAAGGCCCTCAACTATAAACTGATGGCAAAATCTACCAAATGCCAGATTTACAGAAAATGAGAGTCCATGTCTCATTTCCTGAGGCGGGTGAGGTGCGGGGGGTGGAGCTGCGACATCATCACGCGCTCGTCTCTGAAATGGAGGCATCAGTGCCAGCCTCGGCGTAATTACTGCTTTCTGTTTGGCCGGAGATAATTTATTGTAATTACATTTTGATGCCTTGAATGAAATATTTGCCCTCACGCTGGCAGATGCTGCCTCTCCGTCGATGGCCTCTCCAGCGCTCGCCGTTAATATTCATGATGCGGCTCCTCCTGCTCGGCGCCACAGCTGTCTGAGGTAGGGTCGGTGTGCGTGGTGTCGCACGGCCACTCCAAAATCATAATTAACGGTTTAATCAAGCCCATCGAGCAAATCTTCTATTTATTACTAAGGTAAACTCGGTCCTCTGGCTGCTGACGCCAGACGCTACAGCAAAGGCACGGAGACGACGGGGGGGGGGGGGGGGGGGGGGGATACAGGAAAACAAGCGATGGAGATGCCAGGGTTCTCATTTGGAAGTGATGGGGATGGACGGTACAGGAAGAATGTTCTAGAGGTGGGATTGAGGATGCTGAAGATGGAGCCACCAGGCAGGTGGAGGGGAGGAAGTCCAAAGAGGAGAGACATGGAAACAGTGAGAAAGGAGGACACTCAGGACGGGGCGAGATGCAGAATGTATCTGGAAAATCAGAAGTAACTGGAAAATCAGACACCTCATCCACGCAACTCAGGACAGGATGTGTCCAATATATTGCGCCACCACTGTGGGTCATTTTGGATGCACCCTGTTTTCACCCCTCACACATTACAAAAGCGCTCCTCTGAATGACATTTGTATGTTCTCCCTATCTATGTAACATTATTATCCATCCATCCATCCATTATCTCCCGCTTTATCCTCTACTTGGTTTACAGGGGGGTTCCCCATACCCATCCAGGGGAGAACGTTTCGGGCGCTGGGCAGATACACCCAGGACAGGACGCTAATCTATCGCTGGACACAAACTCACGCACACAGACACACTCTATATGGGGCAATTTGGAGCATTCAATTGACCTTGATCCATGTTTTTGGACTGTGGAAAGAAACCGGAGAACCTGGAGGAAACCCACGCGGACACGGGGAGAACATGGAAACTCCACCCAGATTGGGATTCGAACTGGGAAACTCTAGTACTGAGAGGAGAACATGCCAACCACTAAGCCACCCGGAACATTATTTGATATTAAATATATAAAACACCACCTTCTGCCCTGCGATGGACCAGTGAACTGTCCGGGGTGTGTCCCCACCCTCCACCCTGTGAGGGACATCCAGAGCGCCGACTCGGGGAGCCGCGAGTTACACGATGAATAATAAATAAAGCTCTGAAGAGGTTTGACATGGCGCCTGCAGGGAGCGCTGAAAAATATCCATACAAGCCTTTTTTTTTTTTTTAATGCATGACACACTTATTTGAAGAGAGAAAAACAAGCATCCTTCACTGCTTTGTTTACATTTCATTGCCCAGGTTCGGCTGCCGTGGCATTATGAGAGATTTGCCCTCGCCTGGTTTATTGCAGCGCCGACGACTGAGGTGCCAACCATGGGAAACGCTCCATTCCTCCCCAGAGATCCAATTACTGTGGGTTTTTTTCCCTTCGCTCTGGCTTAGACACCAGTGGCCCTATCTGAGCCCCGATCCTGCCGAGGCTCTGATCAACCCCCACAAACACAGAATCAAATGAACTGGAGAGCGCCACGCCACGCCGCGCTCAGCATCTGCACGGACGCAGAACCTTTAGATGGAAGGTGACGCCGACGGTGCTAATACCCCGACCGGGTTCCCGCTGTCAACGTAATAATACCATTTTAAAATAACATCCCTCGTTAATGAATCCGTTTTCCAGAGGATGAATGGGCTATTACAACTTTGGATTTTTCTACACCAGTAATCAGTTAATATTTGGTAAAGTTACCTTTGTTTGTGATTACGGAGGCCAAACGTTTCCTGTAGGCTCTCAGTCTGAGGGAGTTGGACACTCAGGTTTAGTTTCTTCAGTTTTGTAATAATTGCTCCAGCGGTTGATCTTTTTTCACCCAGCTGCTCACCGTGTCCAGTCCTGTGGAGTTGGACAGTCTTGTCTCTGGTGTCTTTGGCCGGCTCTTTGGTCTCAGTGTGTTGCAGTTCGTCCCTTTTAGTAAACGGGAATCCCTTAGTACGGGATTGGTGATCCTTAGGTGACCCAGGTGTCCTTTATGCAGCTAATTGTGAGGTATAACGACCTCCAGCAGGTGGCTCTAATCAAGAACAGTGAGTGGAGTGGAAGTGGAGTTTTTAGAGGCGGGGCCTAACAGGTGTTTGAAGGACAGAATTGTTGCTGATTGGCAGATCTTCAGATACTTATTTGCAGCAAACAAACACACAAATAAATGATTAAAAAATCATAGATTGTGATTTCTGGATATTTTTTTTGGATTCTGTCTCACAGTGGACATTCATGATGTCCAGACCCCGTCATGATTTCTAAGTGGGAGAACATGCAAAGTCGCAGTGTGTCCAAATACTTCTATTCCTCACTGTAACAGGTTTATTTTAATGTACTAGAGGTTTGTGGCTGCATCTGAAATTCCCTGCTACCAACCACAAAGGCAGGGGGAGGACATATTTAAACTCAAACATATACGCATGTTTTTAAACTCAAAATAAAAAGTACAGGTTTATTAAAATCCCTCGGTTCCATCGCTGGTCGCCCTCTCCTCATACAGAGCCGGTTCTGCTGCGGGTCGGTCCGTCAAAGCGGGGGACGAGAAGAAAATCCCGAAAGGAAGTAGAAATAAACGAAGGTCACGAAGAGGCGAGAGATCGCCGCGGAGCTCGATGTTGCGCTCTAGATCACTGCACAGACGCTGCCAAGGTCACGGGTCACAGTCGGCTGGCCCGCCCGTCCGCTCGGGTCAGGTGACTCCGCTGCGTGGTATAGGTTGACCCCTGACCTACGGCGCCCGGAGCGCGGGCAACATGCCAATGTTCCAGCGTCTCGCTCTGGAAGGGATGACGGAAACGGCGACGGGTTTTCTAACGGGGCTTTAAAGCTGAATGATGATTGAATTGAGCATGGCGTAGGGAAGAGGGGGCGGAGCCAAACAGCTCACGACGTGAGGCGGGAAATCAACGCACCTGACGGAGGTTCTGCCGATCGTCGCCTTTCAAAAAGCACACAGGACGAGAACAGCGCGGAACCTCAGCGGGCAAGAAGAGGATATAAGACTTATATACAGTAACAAAGAGGAACCAATCAGAACGAAGAGAAGTTCCTGATCTGTGTGCAGGTATTAAAATAGAGAGCAGCGATGACCGGAACGGAACCAAACGCTGGAGAGTCACCTGGAGCCATGAACGATTCAGGGAGACGGTTCTTAGATCGGTCAGCAGGACTTTCCCTCTATCGTAGTTTACAAATGATCCAATCAGAACCCACATGGAGGACACATGGAGGACATGCAGCCTCCACACAGGACAGTTGGTGCTCTCCAAAACTGGGATTCGAATCCAGAACCTTCTAACTATGAAAGAGTTGCGTTGCCCACTGCGCAACGGCGCCGCGGCATCAAAACGTTATGAAGGAAACATTTTATTATTATTTTTTCAGAATATTTTTATTGGAAATATATACAATATCCTTACAACAACAATAACAACTAACATATTCCACTTTTTTCTTTTAAAACAAACTACCCCCACACACAAAGAAAATAAAAATAATAATAATAAAAATAAAAAATAAAATATATATATATATATATATATATATATATATATATATATATTTGAAATTATACACCTGATAATAATAAACATTAATTATCAAAGCAAACCACCCCCCTCTCCATAACCACTCGGCTCACCACGACCAACCGACATATTGTTACTGTAGTGCAACATTAAAAGGCGCACGAAAACGATGGAAACATTTAAAACGTTAAAAGCATGTTCTTCAGACGTCGTTTCGATCGCGTGTCTGGACTTCTGAGACGCCTCTTCACATCATCAGACCTGTTCATCTCCCTCCAGCCGAATCCATAACATCTGCCTGATCGCTTCGGACGTAAACACCGTTCCTTCGCTTTACGGCGTCCGATGATGTAATTAGCTCCGAACGGCATCGATTCCGATGCTCGGACCCTCAGCGGGCATCAAAGAGGAGGTGGCTTCAAACGCTCCTGTCATCTCATTCAGCGGCGGGATCTTTCATTCGCATGGCTCGATTGATACGTCCACGCCGCCGCGTTCGGCCCATCAACACGGCCGCCGCTCGAGGAGCTGGAGACGCTCGCCGGGAGATCCACCGCCGTCCGAACATTTACAAAGACATCGTATTTCACTCGGATGCCAGATGTGGCAGCGATGTGGGACAGATGTGGCTGTTACTTGGCAAACTACATGCTGACCCTTACAGGACAACATTGACAGAACACACCTGGTTCTCCGCAGACGTGTGGCACGGCTACCGAGCCGTAAGCGGCCCGCGTGTAAACAAAGCCTTCACGCGGACCGTGCGTTCTAAAACACATCTGGTTCACAGCTGGTGAAGGTTTGGCGGCGCCACCTACACGTGCGCCACCTTTTGGCCGACACATGGTCCCTGCGCTGCAGCGTGTGGAGTACGGGAAGAGTTCCAGGGGATCTGGTCTCGGGGGTTTGATGAAACAGTGGCGTGTTCGGAAACCTGAATGCAGAATAAAAACATTTATTCAAGTACATTTATTGATTGTAAAAGTGAACAACATCCATCCATCCATCCATCCATTATCTTCTGCTATATCCTCTACTAGGGTCGCGGGGGGGGGGGGAGGAGGGGGTGCAGTCGAAATCCATGTTCTGTGTTGCCACAGAGCTCTGGGAGTGTTACGGATGAGAAGCTGGTGACACAGCAAAGGAAAACATCCATCCATTATCTTCCGCTTTATCATCTAATAGGTTCGTGGGGGGGGGGGGTTTTTTCCCAGGGGAGAACGTTTCGGGCGCTGGGCAGATACACCCAGGACAGGGCGCCAATCCATCACTGGACACACACTCACTCACACAGACACACTCTATATGGGGCAATTTGGAGAATTCAATTGACCATGATCCATGTTTTTTGGAGGAAACCCACGCAGACACGGGGAGAACCTGGAACCCCCAGCGCTGAGAGGAGAACAAGCTAAACCACTAAGCCACCGTGTCACCCTTAATAAAATAATAAAAGAAAAGAAAAAGCCTCGGGATGTCTTCATAACGAGCGTTCGTACGAACATCAGACGCCGTTTTCTGAATTTGCAGCTCAGCTTTATTTAACCGGTCTGTGAGTGCCGTGTGCAGAGAATCTGCATATTATGAGGTTCTCAAAGTCGTAAAAAAAACTAAACAAAAAAAACAAAAAACAAAAACTTGTAAGGAAAGTCTTTTCAAAGAGTTTGTGTTTGTGGAAAATTGGCTTTGAAGTGGAATTGATTGTCTGATGGAGGGGGAGGACGTACACACGCTCAGCAGATACAGTCGCCGGGTCTCATTGTCGTTTCCTCGCGTTCTTTACTGATCCCTCGGCTCCGGGGGCACGTCAGCCGCATCGCCTCACATCCTGCATCAGAGAACCACACACAGGGCGGGAGGGCGGGAGGTCGGGAGGTCGGGAGGTCGGGAGGGGGCGCTGTAGCGCTACAGCAAGAAGGTGCCAGGTTTCCTTACCTGGTAGAGCAAACGAGGCCCTTTCTGTGAGGAGTTTGCATGTTCTCCCTTTATCCTGGGCCTGGTAGATAAGTGGTTGATAGTAGGTCACACTAAAGGTTGAGGGTTCGATCCCTGAGTCTACCATGTTGATGATGTGGGCCCAGGGCATAGAGCACGCGAGGGCCAATGGGAAGGTAGAACTGAGAGCAATAAGCATTATCCATCCATCCATTATCTTCCGCTTTATCCTCTATTAGGGTCGCGGGGTGGGGGGGGGGTCCCCATGCCCATCCAGGGGAGAATATTTTGGGCGCTGGGCAGATACACCCAGGACAGGACGCCCATCCATCTCTGGGCTCACTTCCTCACACTCACACAGACACACTCTATATGGGGCAATTTGGAGAACTCAATTGACTTGATCCATGTTTTTGGACTGTGGGAGGAAACCAGAGAACCCGGAGGAAACCCACACGGACACAGGGAGAACATGCAAACTCCACCCAGATTGGGATTCGAACCGGGAATCTCGAGTGCTGAGAGGAGAACATGCTAAACCACTAAGCCACCGTGCCGCATGGGGCAATTTGGTGTATTCAATGGACTTGATCCATGTTTTTGGACTGTGGGAGGAAACCGGAGAACCCGGAGGAAACCCATGCAGACACGGGGAGAACTAGGGAAACTCCACCCAGATTGGGATTCGAACCGGGAATCCCTAGCGCCGAGAGGAGAACATGCCAAACACTAAGCCACCGTGCAATAAGTACGAATTTAAGGTAATTAACCCACCTGCAAATGGTTCCGCTAATGACGGCTGTGCAGCCTGCGTATATGTTGGAGACGTCTCACTGTGTCCTCACTGTGTCCTCACTGTGTCCTCTAACAGGGCCCTTGAGCAAGACCCCTAACCCTTATTACTACCGGGGTTCCGTATCCTGGGGGACTTTTGTGGAAGTCTGCTGTAGAACATAATATAGGACCCACATGTTGGTAGAAACCTCAGAGATACCAAACGTTCCGTTATTCCGTTATGTCAACGCATGATGTCTGTCGATGTTCCTGCCCAGAGCTGGGATAGGCCCAACAACCCAAACCTAAAGAGTGGCTTAAAGAATGAAGGCGTGAATCAGTGAGATATACTGTCCACATACATCCTTTGTGTTGTTTGTACAGTCGTGTTATTTATTGGTGACATCATCAAAGTGATTGCTTTAGGGTGGGGGGGGTAACAGTTGGAGGAGGTAGGGGGTGTCGCTCTCGCGTCTCTCGCGCCTCTCGCGCACTAACCTTCGCTTTCGCAGTTCCCATAAATTGCGGTAACGCTGCGCAGGTGCCGTGTCGCCGTGGCGGCGCTCCGTTGTACATCATTCCAGCGTGTGGTATTTACCTGTCAGCCCTGAACGCACCGCGTGAGGTCTTTGAAGGCGCTTAACACCTGCCCTCCATCACCCCCCCATCACCCCCCCGGGGGCCGCAGAGCAGGAACTTCACCGTTTCCCACTCACTTTTCAATGTAATAGGCTCCTTTCACACTTTGGGATGACTGTTGTGACAGAATTACCCCCCCCCCCCCCCCCCGCCGCTGGGTTGCTGGGTTTAACAACAACCCACAACGACGGTGCTCGGCGACGTTTGGGTTCGGGGATGAGCCTAATTAAAGCCAAACCAATCAGAATGCAGATCCAAAGTTCTCCATCCATCCATCCATTATCTTCCGCTTTATCCTCTATAAGGGTTACGGGGGGGGTTCTCCATGCCCATCCAGGGGAGAACGTTTCGGGCGCTGGGCAGATACACCCAGGACAGGGCGCCAATCCATCGCTGGACACACACTCTCACACACAGACACACTCTATATGGGGCAATTTGGAGAACTCAATTGACTTGATCCATGTTTTTGGACTGTGGGAGGAAACCCGGAGAACCCGGAGGAAACCCACGCGGACATGGGGAGGACATGGAAACTCCACCCAGATGGGTATTCGAACCGGGAATCCCTAGTGCTGAGAGGAGAACGTGCTAAACCACTAAGCCACCGTGCCGCCCTTTGGGTTCTCCATTCACCGGAATATGGAGAACCTCATAGAGCAGCGCATTGGGTGGAGTTTCCATGTTCTCCTCCGGGTTCTCCGGTTTCCTCCCACAGTCCAAAAACATGGATCAAGGTCCATTGAATACACCAAATTGCCCCATGCGGCACGGTGGCTTAGTGGTTTAGCATGTTCTCCTCTCAGCACTCGAGATTCCCGGTTCGAATCCCAATCTGGGTGGAGTTTGCATGTTCTCCCTGTGTCCGTGTGGGTTTCCTCCGGGTTCTCTGGTTTCCTCCCACAGTCCAAAAACATGGATCAAGTCAATTGAGTTCTCCAAATTGCCCCATATAGAGTGTGTCTGTGTGAGTGAGTGTGTGTCCAGGGATAGATTGGCACCCTGTCCTGGGTGTATCTGCCCAGCGCCTGAAACGTTCTCCCCTGGATGGGCATGGGGAACCCCCCCCCATGATCCCCCATGATAGAGGACAAAGTGAAAGATAACGCCTTAAATCAAGGTGCGCAGCGGACGGTGGACGTCTCACCAAAGTTCCAGAACTCTGCAGCTCTATACAATATGTTCTTTGTGGTTCTCACCTCGTTTCTCCCCGTTGCCCAATTTGTTATACTTCGCACTTCATTTTCCGAACTTATCTCCCTAATTAGACCTCCCCAATCCCCCGATGTCACTCTGCCGCCACCCAGGATTCCAGAATGTGCACTGCGTTAATGTCACATTACAGCCTTCGGACAGAGAATCCAATCACACAGTCCTAATTAACGAGAGAATTTAATGACTAAGGAAAAAAGAGCAGCACTTTTCATGAATAACAATCAACCAGAACTCCGGCCCCCACACGCGCCCTTCCCCCAACCCGGGACGGTCACGGTGCCGCTGTATAATGTGTGTGTCCAGTTCTGTCCAGTGTCTGACACCCCCCCCCCCCCACAAGCCTAGTTCCTGATAAAGATAATGAGATGAGCGTGGCTTAGTGGTTGGCACGTTCTCCTCTCAGCACTAAGGATTCCCGGTTCGAATCCCCATCTGGGTGGAGTGTCCATGTTCTCCCCGTGTCCGCGTGGGTTTCCTCCGGGTTCTCCGGTTTCCTCCCACAGTCCAAAAACATGGATCAAGTCAATTGAATTCTCCAAATTGCCCCATATAGAGTGTGTATGTGTGAATGAGTGTGTGCCCAGCGATGGATTGGCGTCCTGTCCTGGGTCTATCTGCCCAGCGCCCGACACGTTCTCCCCCGTGGAGCGATTTGTCTTTGGAACAGTTCTAGGTATCAGGACTCTGTAGCGGGCGGCACGGTGGCTTAGTGTTTAGCACGTTCTCCTCTCAGCACTAGGGATTCCCGGTTCGAATCCCCATCTGGGTGGAGTTTCCATGTTCTCCCCGTATCCGCGTGGGTTTCCTCCGGGTTCTCCGGCTTCCTCCCACAGTCCAAAAACATGGATCAAGGTCAATTGAGTTCTTCAAATTGCCCCATATGGAGTGTGTCTGTGTGAGTGAGTGTGTGCCCAGAGATAGATTGGCGTCCTGTCCTGGGTGTATCTGCCCAGCACCCGAAACGTTCTCCCCTGGATGGGCATGGGGAACCCCCCCCCCTGCGACCCTAATAGAGGATAAAGCGGAAGATAATGGATGGATGAATGAAAGGACTCTGTAGCACCGGTTCTTCTGGGGGAGGCTTCGCTGTCAACAACTCGCCCCTGAAGGCTAAAGCGCCGAATCAGCAAATTAAGACTTTATGTTTAGGCGACGTTCATGGACATTCACGAATCTCTCAGTCCAACCTCGTTCGCGGCGCCGAAATCTTGTCCAAGACACTTTCCATGTTGCGATTGAAAGTCACAGTTTGAGTTCCAATGGCTCTACCCTTCACATCAGGAAGAATAAGATTAGGAACCGTAATAACGGAGACCGTGGAGGTTCGATTTGGCGTGTAACCAGCTAGCGACATCCAACGTACATTGGCACATTGTTCTGGCCACAGCGATTTCTCCAGGTTTGTTGTTTTCGTCCCGGAGCCACGACGAGGAACAAGTGGCCGCCAAAGTACAGCGTCGCCCCGTCTGCATGAACATGTCACATCCGATGCGTCAGCTGCACATTATGTCAGAGAGAGGGGCTTTCAGAGTGACACCGCGTTAGGAAAAGTACAGTGGAGGCCGCCGAGCCCTGCCCCCCCCCCCATGACCCAAAGGGGCCTTTGATGTGACAGTGAGGACGAGCCATGCTGACTCCAAAATCTGACACCTAAATTCCTCCAGATTCCTCTGTATGCCATACCGACATCTCTGACAGAGAACTGGCCGGCCATATTCTTCGCGTGGACGACACCCCATGGGATGACGATCTCCTTCGTAGAACCTCTCCGTTGGTGATGTGGTTGAGGAGGCAGATGGTACAGAAGTGGTGTGTATGGATTTTGGTCTCACGGTGGAGGTGAAGACCAAACGTTCTCCAATGGATGGGCATGGTAACCCCCGAACCCCCCATGACCTTAGTAGAGGGTTAAGTGGGAGATGGAGGGCAGAACATTGGTGTAGTGGTTAGCACATCTGCCTCTCGGGGTTTGAATCCTGATCTGGATGGAGTTTCCATGTTCTCCACGTGTTCTTTGGATTTTCTCCCACAGTCCAAACACACCAAAAAGGCATCGGAACTCCATCCATCCATTATCTCCCGCTTTATCCTCTATTAGGGTCGCGCGGGGGGGGGGGGGGGGTTCCCCCATACCCATCCAGGGGAGAACGTTTCGGGCGCTGGGCAGATACACCCAGGACAGGACGCCAATCTATCGCTGGGCACACACACACTCACACTCTATATGGGGCAATTTGGAGAATTCGATTAACTTGATCCATGTTTTTGGACTGTGGGAGGAAACCGGAGAACCCGGAGGAAACCCACGTGGACACGGGGAGAACATGGAAACTCCACCCGGATGGGGATTCGAACCGGGGCGAACATGCCAAACCACTAAGCCACCGTGCCGCCCGCATTGGAACTCCCATCATGTTATTCATTTCTTTTACAGCGTGTTGTCATAAAAGCACAGAACAGAACCTCCGCTTTCACAAACTACAGAACAGAACAGAACAGAACAGTGGTACTTGCCGTGGAACCTGAATGGTCAGTGATGGCCGAGCCGTTGGCCGTCCGAGCAGCCGAGCCTTCGACGGGTTCTACTCCGCGGCCTCTTCAGCGCAAGTCTCAGGATGCTGACAGGTGGTAAGGTTCCGTACGTTCCTCGGTGGAACCCGTTCAAACCGCACGCTTTATTTATTCCTTATGAAGGAACCGCTGTGATTAATGCCTGCGACAGTCCCGGCACATTTATGAGCTCGGGGATCCCCAGTGCATCATGGGTGATAAATCACAAGCCATTGATCATTTCCTAATCACAAGGCGCGAACAATTCCACGCCGGACAAGCGGCAGATGTTCCGCGGGCCGAGGTTTCCTCCGTAATGAGATGCGGAACGTGTGTTCAGGGGAAACCGTAAATCTGCGGTTTTATTTCTACTGCTTTGATTTTTTTTTTTTATCAAAATACAGCCGGAACCCGCCGTCCGTCTTCTGCTCGATCCTATAGTGGGGTTGCGGGGAAAGGAGGGGGGGGGGTTCCCATGTGCCCATCCTGTGGAGAACGTTTCGAGCGCTGGGCAGATTCAGCCAGGACAGGGCGCCAATCCATCGCTGGGCACACTCACTACATAGGGGCAATTTTAAGCAGACTACTTACCTTGAATCCATGCTTTTGGACTGTGGGAGGAAACCAGAAACCATCCACATTGGGATTCAAACTGGGAATCCCTAGTGCTGAGAGGAGAACATGCTAAACACTAAGCCACTGTACGACCCATAACCATCCATCCATTATCTTCAGCTTTATCCTCTATTAGGGTCGCCGGGGGGGGTTCCCCATGCCCATTCAGGGGAGAACGTTTCAGGAGCTGGGCAGATAGACCCAGGACAGGGGGGCAATCTATCGCTGGGCACACACTCCCTCACACACACACACACACACTCTATATGGGGCAATTTGGAGAACTCAATTGACTTGATCCATGTTTTTGGACTGTGGGAGGGAACCGGAGAACCTGGGGGAAACCCACGCGGACACGGGGAGAACATGGAAACTCCACCCAGATTGGGAGGGGCTTGTGCACAACCTACACCCCTGAACAGCGCCAACCTCTACCTCGGATGACGTCACCCCTACAATCCAGGCCGTACCTCGGGTGGCCCTATCGTTTCTACTGCACATGAAAATAATCACAGAAATCATATCGCCGTACTCCAAAGTGAACGTTCTCCGGTTCTCCGGCTTACTTCACTGCCAATTTTTTTCTCTCCTCTCGGCGGTTCTCCGTTCCGTATTCAGAGACGTTTTATTGAAAACAATGTTCGCATCCCAGACCGCAATTATTTTCAAACCCATCCGTCTCGCCCGTTTCCGCCCCTCCCCCTCCTCCCCTAAACTCAGTTTGCCCTGCAGTTTGCCCTGCAGTGTGGGCTCCTCATCGCGACTCGCTCTTTAATGGCTCCGTCTCTGACACGGCTTAAATATTCATGCTTCTCTCCCAATCAATCTGTTTACCCCGAGCCTTCAGACGCCGAGCAGAAAAGAACGGCTCTCCAGTCTGAGCTTTTAAATCCCAAACTAAATAAATTGCCTCACTTCTCCATCAGCGCGGTCACATGGTGCGGCACTGGGTTCCATAACATGAGACCCTGTTGTTCTCCATACAGTCTGCAAAAATGTGCTGCTGATTCAGTTTCTTACATAGAACATCAATAAAGAAAGTCCTTTACCTTTATATCTATCTATCTATCTATCTATCTATCTATCTATCTATCTATCTATCTATCTATCTATCTCTCTCTATATATATATAGGGTGGCACATGGCTTAGTGGTTTAGCATGTTCTCCTCTCAGCGCTAGGCATTCCCGGTTCGAATCCCAATCTGGGTGGAGTTTCCATGTTCTCCCCGTGTCCATGTGGGTTTCCTCCGGGTTCTCCGGTTTCCTCCCACAGTCCAAAAACATGGATCAAGTCAATTGAGTTCTCCAAATTGCCCCATATAGAGTGTGTCTGTGTGAGTGAGTGTGTGCCCAGCGATAGATTGGCACCCTGTCCTGGGTGTATCTGCCCAGCGCCAGAAATGTTCTCCCCTGGTTGGGCATGGGGACCCCCCCTGCGACCCTGATATAGGATGAAGTGGAAGATAATGGATGGATATATATATATATATAAGGTGGCACATGGCTTAGTGGTTTAGCATGTTCTCCTCTCAGTGCTAGGCATTCCCGGTTCGAATCCCAATCTGGGTGGAGTTTTCATGTTCTCCCCGTGTCCTCGTGGGTCTCCTCCGGGTTCTCCGGTTTCCTCCCACAGTCCAAAAAACATGGATCAAGGTAAAGTGAATTCTCCAAATATATAGTGAGTGTTGGTGTGAGTGAGTGTGTGATAGATTGGCGCCCTGTCCTGCCCAGCGCCCGAAACGTTCTCCCCATGATGGGTATGGGTATGGGTATGGGTATGGGTATGGGGACCCCCCCCCCACCGACCCCAGTAGTGGATTAAGTGGAGGATAATGAGTTGAGATGAGATATCACAGTGTGGATTGCAGCAGGTGAAGATCAGGAGAGAGTGAATATGCATGACTAATTGTTTAGCGTTTTAATTAGGCGCGGCGGCATCTGGTTGGAGCAGCCAGCCAGGCGTGAGTGCATTCATCAGCTGTAATGGGTGAGACACTTTTACCTCGGATCTCATCTCTGCATAATTAAAATTGCAAAGAGGACGGCATGAGGACCGGACACACCGCGGCGGACGTTCGGCACTGTGCTAATTAAAGACTTTAGATTTATTTACACCTTTAACTCACCGCTCATTAATATAAATATCACTATAAACATCCACCATGTTGATTCCACTGCTTTATTCCTCGCTCCGTCTTCATCAGACTCCACCGTGACAGTTTAGCTCATCCACTGAGCAGCTCGGATTCATATGTTTGAGGTTACGAGCTCATCAGAGTGACGGGATAGGCAGGACGTTTTAAAGACAAGGCTGGGGAAGTGAGATTGAGGTGGTTAGGATTAGGAGGATGAGGTTTATGTCAATAGAAGGATGCTGAGGTGGAGGAGAGGAAGGCCAAAGAGGTGGTGAGTGGACAGAAGGGAGAGGTTGTTAGGATGTTGGGCTGTCCACCTGAAGGTTGTGGGTTCAAATCCAGCATACATTGATGTTACCAATGTGGGTCCCTTAACCCTCATTACTCAAGGGGGGGCGCATCATAGGGACTTCTAAGTCTTATCTTATTACTTTCAGCTTAATCCTATACTAAGAACTAGGGTCGTGGCGGGTTGGCGGAGTGGGGGGGGTTCCCCATGCCCATCTAGCGGAGAACGTTGCAGGTGCTGGGCAGATACACCAAGGACAAGGTGCCAATCCATCGTTGGGCACACACTCATAGAACGTCACGCTCAGTGGTGATTAGTTTCAGAGTGATACCCCAAAAACTCCCCGTTTGCCCCTCGCCAGGGCAATTAGCATCAGTGTTGGAGGAACATACTCACTGATTATGTGGTTAGGCGGAGGACTTTAAGACGCTGGGTTCGTGTGACGTGCAGAGTTGGGATGACCGCTCGGTTACAGATGATGATGATGATGTAAAGCCGTGTGGAACCGAAGCGCTGGAGTCGGCATCTTTTATTCATGCTGTTGTTCCGGCGTCGTCTGGAGTGACCCCGGCGTGATGGCCGAGACGTTACCGGCCGTGCTGCTCCATAATGCATACGTTCCGCCTGCGAATCGCGGCCCGTTCCGCCCTGCGAGAAGGTCGTGGGTGAAATGTGAAGCAGGGACTTGGACTGTAGAAGCCACCGGTGCTGAAGCAACCACCTAAAGTCGTTAAAATGCAGGGATGTTCTCCGTTATTTTCCGTTTGATGTTAATTAAGAGCGTTCGATTGGTCGAAGGTTCGAGGAGCTGTGCAGGTTCCTGGAGAACATCCTTAGTTTTGATGTTTCCATCTCATCATGCTCTTAGCCTTCCATTTTTGGTAAACTGTATGCGTCCAACTTGGAAACAGTTTGGGGAAGGCCCTTGTCCAGTGAGAATGAGACAGTGCACAGCCCAAGCAAGAATACTGCATAGAACCCTGATTTCAACTCAAACGAACATCTCGGAGAACGCCAGTCCGGTTCTCTCACCCATCATCAGTGTCTGACCTCACAAATGCTCCTCTGGAGGGAAAAAAGAGGTGGAGCCAGAGAAGCAGGGAAGGTGATGGCTTCACCGAAGAGGGAAATAAAACGTTCGGTAACGCGAACAAGGACGTCTTTTTGTTGCATTTGCAGGTTCTCCCCGTTGTGGGTCCTGTTTGTTTCCTCCAACGTCGGAAACAATATCCTGTATGTACTGTTGGATCTTTAGATTTTTGAAAAAGGCAGAAAGAACGAGCTGATGCAAAAATGAACTGACGACGCAGATCCCGGGTTCACGCCTGCCTTCGGTCGCGGCTCATTTCGTGCGTTTGGGCGCGCCGTTGTTTGTTCCGTGGAAGACGCTAATTTGCATACGGCACTCGCGACCCTTCGTCTGGCCGCTCGGCAGTAACGATAATCACTGTGGACAGCAGCTCTCACACCGCGGGCCATGAAATCAATTGGATTTTTATTACAATATTGGCCAATTTTCGATAATGGCCATCATTAAATACCAATCGTGCCAGTCAGAACCGGTCACACACGACACATTGGCTTTAATCTTCAGGCTGATGGTTCTATACAAAGTGAATTACAAGTGGACGTCGCCGTAGCGATGGCTCTGTTTACCTTCCTCACACACACACACACACACACACACCCTGTCCTCTATGAGGTCTGAGTCACATCAGGTTACCTCAATGTTATTGCCATTCCTCCACGACCAACTTAGAACCCATGAAGCTACAACAACACATTAAATACAACAGATACAACACAATTCAACCCTGAAATGTCTAAATCACAGACTGATGTTAATTAAAGCTCATCTATAAATACTAATTAAATCATTCCTGATGGTCTGTCAGCTTCCTTTCATCGCGGTTCCCTCGTTTGCGCCACTTCTAGACATCTGTTATCTTATTAAAGCTTTCAACCAATCACATTTCAGCATCATTTGTTGCCGGGTTCAAATAATCTGCCCCAGGCCTTCTCTTCACTTCACTCAGTTCTGCGGCCAGAAGCATTAAAGTAAGCGTCCATCTGCGAATCAGATTTTGAGTTGGCGACACCAAGGCCCTCTAGCAGTTACGTCAGAGTATACAGCACTCTGATTGGATAGTCAGAGAGTTCAGCAGAGATTTTAAGGGAATTATATAGAGATCACATGGTCACATGTAGTATATAGAGGTCACATGTAGTATATAGAGGTCATATGTAGTATATAGAGGTCACATGGTCACATGTAGTATATAGAGGTCACATGTAGTATATAGAGGTCACATGGTCACATGTAGTATATAGAGGTCACATGTAGTATATAGAGGTCATATGTAGTATATAGAGGTCATATGTAGTATATAGAGGTCATATGTAGTATATAGAGGTCACATGGTCACATGTAGTATATAGAGGTCATATGTAGTATATAGAGGTCACATGGTCACATTTAGTATATAGAGGTCACATGTAGTATATAGAGGTCACATGGTCACATGTAGTATATAGAGGTCATATGTAGTATATAGAGGTCACATGGTCACATTTAGTATATAGAGGTCACATGTAGTATATAGAGGTCACATGGTCACATTTAGTATATAGAGGTCACATGCAGTATATAGAGGTCACATGGTCACATTTAGTATATAGAGGTCACATGTAGTATATAGAGGTCACATGTAGTATATAGAGGTCACATGTAGTATATAGAGGTCATATGTAGTATATAGAGGTCACATGGTCACATGTAGTATATAGAGGTCATATGTAGTATATAGAGGTCACATGGTCACATGTAGTATATAGAGGTCACATGTAGTATATAGAGGTCACATGTAGTATATAGAGGTCATATGTAGTATATAGAGGTCACATGGTCACATGTAGTATATAGAGGTCACATGTAGTATATAGAGGTCACATGGTCACATGTAGTATATAGAGGTCATATGTAGTATATAGAGGTCACATGGTCACATTTAGTATATAGAGGTCACATGTAGTATATAGAGGTCATATGTAGTATATAGAGGTCACATGTAGTATATAGAGGTCACATGTAGCATATAGAGGTCACATGGTCACATGTAGTATATAGAGGTCACATGGTCACATGTAGTATATAGAGGTCACATGGTCACATGTAGTATATAGAGGT
The DNA here is from genome assembly GCA_019802505.1 of Corydoras sp. C115. Lineage (NCBI taxonomy): Eukaryota > Metazoa > Chordata > Actinopteri > Siluriformes > Callichthyidae > Corydoras > Corydoras sp. C115. Next base: position 525,253 of record JAFMOC010000244.1, on the reverse strand, counting down.
CAAGTGTAGTATATAGAGGTCACATGTAGTATATAGAGGTCATATGTAGTATATAGAGGTCACATGGTCACATGTAGTATATAGAGGTCATATGTAGTATATAGAGGTCACATGGTCACATGTAGTATATAGAGGTCATATGTAGTATATAGAGGTCACATGTAGTATATAGTGGTCACATGGTCACATGTAGTATATAGTGGTCACATGGGGTCGGTGTTAGATGTGGAGTGATTTGAAATAAACGCAACGC
>JAFMOC010000244.1:325000-520000 GCA_019802505.1 Corydoras sp. C115 | reverse complement strand
GACCAACGTGATACAATGCGATAGAATGCGATACAATGCGATATATTAAAAAGACAGAACACAGGAATGGGGCAACGTGCTGAAAACTGCGCGAGTGGTGAGTAAACATGCAAACCGTGGCCACGCCCCCTTGTTAAAATGCTAACTCAGAGCTTATATGGGAAGTTTACAGGCTTCGGGTGCGTTACCGAATTGCTCCACCTGTGGCAGCACCTGCGTCTAATTATCACGGCAAAGCTCGCCTAGCATGTTAGCATGTAGCATGTTACACACAGGATAGCTAACCCCAAAGAAGTTTATTAATATGTTTGTCGGCATTGTACTCTGAGACGCTCCGGGTAAATCACTGCCCATGTCTAGCGCTGCTGGGATAGGCTGAAAACCTGGCACAGCCCTGACTTGCGTAAGCGTTTAAATGAATAAAACGGCTATTTGAACCGAGCGAGGATCCTTTCACGCCGCTGTCTCGGCCCTCGATCGGTTGAACCTCACGACCTGAAGTGGTTTCAGTTTTATAGAGATGCTGCGGACCGGCGCCGTTCATCTGCACTGCGGCGGAAAAAAACATCGGCATAAAGGAACGGCGGCCATTCCAATCCCCGGAGGAAGAGTTCGCCGTGCACGCAAGGGCCCGCGCCACTTTTAGCCGTTTAAACGTAGGCGTGCTGTCTTTTTATTGCCGCTTGAGCCGGCCGTGAGCGAAGCCTACACACGTTCCGCAGAGTTGCAGCTATACCATCCATCTGGCTCGTATGGAACGGACGGAGTGGGAGCCGCCATTTCTGATGTATTTTTAAATTTGTCAGGCTTTGAGCGCCGAAATCAGCCTCCTCACATGAAGGCCCTAGAAAGCACCGCGGGGCCCGAAGAATTCTCTTTGAGTCGGCTTTAAGTGGGGAAAAAAAAAAAAAAAAAAAAAAAACCCGGAGCGGGAGTTTGGAGCATGTTCTAACAGACCATAATAGTCTGATTCCCTTCTAAACGAGGTTCAGATGCAATAAAGACGGATGAAGTGGGAATCAATTAGCTGACGGTGGAATGAAGCGAGCCCTCGATGCGACTTTGCGGATTTTAAATCGATTCTATTTTTAGACCCCAATTCGACTGCTTAATATCTTTATCCTAATTGTCTCTCTCTCTCTCTCTCTCTCTCTCTCTCTCTCTCTCTCTCTCTCTGCTCCTCAGCTTTGAGGATGGTGGATGTCTGGCGATGCCTCGCGTACAGGCTGCTGGTCCTGATGCTGTGCTCGTCGTGTGAAGCGCAGACACAACAGCTGTGCAGCAGTGTTTTTTATCATTATTAAATTTACTAAGTTATTAAGTTTCTCCGCCGCGATGATTGGATCCAGGTTCGCCGGGTTTACCCATCATCCCTTTCTGCTGTAGTTGCACCTGCGGATACTTATCACATAAACGCTCAGAGCGCCGGGACGTCGCCACTTAAACCAGTTTCCTGAGGGACGCCCCCCACCCACGGTGCTCGCTCTAAACGGCTGGGATAGACCGAGGGTTCCCTCCACTTTACGACGTCATAGGCACTAAATTTGCTCTGAAGAACAGCATCACTTGTAACCATTGACGCCGTCTCCCTCCCCAGAAACCAGCGGTGACACTAACACTACCTCCACCATGTTTCAACACAGACATCTGTACCATCAAACCACCATTTATGAGTTCCTTTCATCATCCATCCATCCATTATCTTCCGCTTCATCCTCTATTAGGTTCGCAGGGGGGGTTCCCCATGCCCATCCAGGGGTGAACGTTTCGGGCGCTGGGTAGACACACCCAGAATAGGGTGCCAACCCATCATTGGACACACTCTCACTCACATAAACACACTCTATATGGGGCAATTTGGAGAATTCAATTGACTCATGTTTTTGGCCTGTGGGAGGAAACCGGAGAACCCGGAGGAAACCCACGCGGACACGGGGAGAACATGGAAACTCCACTCAAATGGGGATTCGAACCGGGAATGCCCCAACGCTGAAAAGAGAACGTGCCAACCACTAAGCCACTGAGTTCCAGTCTCTTTATTTTGTATTTACACACCGGCATTAATATAATAACAGACACTTAAAGACGTAAAGACGGAACCCGGTATCTTCGGCCCGCAGGAGGGCCGTTAATGTGGCCGCGCTGACGCTCGTTATTGCCGGCGTTTGCGTTTACGACGTTATTTATGTCGTCGCGTGCCGGTCGGCAGGAACGCCAACGGAGACGATGACATTTTTATAACGGCGGGAGGAATGCCTGATGATTTTTCCGGCGTGCGCTCGCACATTATCGGCGGCGTGTGCACCACGTGGACGTCCGCATTACACCTGCGGTCCTGCGATATTGCTTTTTTCTTTGTCCGTGTTGAGAATGGTTGACATTTAATTATTCCGAGGCTAGAACCATTTCCCTGCACTTCAATCTCCTCCTCGCGCTGCGTGTCCGCCGGTCCCCGCGGAGTCGCCGCGACTCGGCACGCGTGGACCGCCTCGCCCTCGCCTCATGCATGCATTTATTTAAATTCCAGACGGCGTGCACATATTTCATTTCCTTTTCGGCAGCTGACCTGGCCCTGTCACATGGCATGTTCTTCAGTGCACACGGACGCTTTGGGGTTCCATACATTGTTAATGAAATTCGGTCCCGAGACTCGGAAATCCCGGCTTCTCCGGCCGTCCGGCTCAAACAATCTCAGTCTGGAGAACAGAAGACAGAGGACGGAAGCTGAACTGTATCTGGAGATGTTCAAGATAAATATTAAATTCATTCATTCATTATCTTCTGCTTTATCCTCTATTAGGGTTGGGGGGGGGGGTTCCCCATGCCCATCCAGGGGAGAACGTTTCGGGCGCTGGGCAGATACACCCAGGACAGGACACCAATCTATCGCTGGGCACACACTCACTCACACAGACACGCACGCATACACAATCTATATGGGGCAATTTGGAGAACTCAATTGACTTGATCCATGTTTTTTGGACTGTGGGAGGAAACCTGAGAACACAGAGGTAACCCACGTGGACATGGGGAGAACATGGCACTTAGAGGAGACCATGCTAAACCACTAAGCCACCGTGCCGCCCTAAATATTAAATAATAAACAAATTTAATTAGAGGTTAACGTACCCTGCGTGAGGCGCGTAACTATTTCACACCTCGCCAACACTCCGTATTCACGCCTTCCACCCGCGCCATTTAAATAGCAACGCTGCATGTGAATATATCTCCCCGATGGGCGTGGTCATCTCAAAATGAGGCGTGTTCGGGTTCATTTCTGGCGTGTTGCTATCTCGGTGACGAAAAGCTCCAGGTGCACCATCGAAAACAAACTCTCAGACGTCGTCGAGAATGCAGATCCATGATCTACACTACACTGTGGGTTCTCCATTCACAGGAACATGGAGAACCTCATGAAGGAGTACATTGAATGCAGGTAGCTGCACCGCCCAAATAGCAATCCGACAAAGTCAGAGCGCCACCTGGCTCTTAAAGAGAACAGTCGTCGCATACGGACACGGCGTTTAATGTTGCCGCAGGGCGCGCGGTGGACAGATCACCAAACTGAGGTTCTGTGTGCTAATACCAGAGTAAGTGGAACATTGACCTTCAGCAGCTTGCTTTTCTAATTTGATGTTTACTCGTTAATAAGCGGTGGCACTAAACACACGACCCCAATTACAGCGCCGTCGTTAGCGCGCCCCGCGGTATGAGCCTGCATGAAGAACTGTCCACTTGTTTCTGTTCTGCAGTCCAGTGACCTTTTAAAATCCTGACAGATAATAAAGCCTGGCTTGTTTAATCCTGTGGTTATCTGCAGGATGAACCTGTTTTTTTTTTTCAGAAGATCCTGCGTTCATTTGTGCAGCATCAGCATTAAAATCCTGTGTATTTAATCAATTCATTAATAACTTCCATCCATCCATTATCTTCCGCTTTATCCTGTACTAGGGTCGCGCGGGGGGAGGGGGGGTCCAGGGGAGAACGTTTCGGAACATGCTAAACCACTAAGCCACCGTGCCGGCCCCATTAATAACTTAATTTTATTCATTCATTCATCAATTACTTTTCACTTCATCCTCTGTTAGGGTCGCAGGGGGGTTCCCCATGCCCATCCAGGGGAGAACGTCTTGGGCACTGGGCAGATACACCCAGGACAGGACACCAACCTATCGCTGGGCACACACTCACTCACACAGACACACTATATGGGGCAATTTGGAGAACTTAATTGACTTGATCCATGTTTTTGGACTGTGGGAGGAAACCGGAGAACCCGGAGGAAACCCACGCGGACACGGGGAGGACATGGAAACTCCACCCAGATGGGGATTCGAACCGGGAATCCCCAGCGCTGAGAGGAGAACGTGCCAACCACTAAGCCACCGTGCCACCTATTTTATTTATTAAATTAAATAATATATTATTGAATTTCTTATTCATGCGCTGGACTTCTCGTTTAGGGGACGTCCCTTTGAGGTTGACATTTCAGATGAGCAACAGTTTGGGAAAGAGAGAGTTTTGTGAGAATGCATGGAGGTTCAACCCGGCTGCTGGATGTCTGAGCTTTACGGTCAGTGGGGTTCCGTCGCTAGAACATTTATAAAGTGGAAATTTTAGTGAATGTCGATGAGGTTGGGTGGGGTCATTAACGAAGGCGTGCTGGTTGTGAGGTTGTGCGTCTGGTAATTGTGAGGCCATTGTGTGCGTTTGTGTGCGTTTGTGTGCAGGAAGTGCGTTGTGATGTGTGATTGTGGCGGGAGCCGGTGTGGGAGGTATAAACCCATTTCGGATCTTTCCTCTTGGCAGGGGCAGGCGGTGGGGGTGGAAAACACACACCATGCCATGTGGTTGTGTGTGTTTGAGAGAGTGTGTGCCCGTGGCGACGGGCCAGGCTTCAGCACGAAGCTCTGATAATTACCAGAGCGCAGTACAGCATCGGCATTCCTCTTCCTGTCATCATCAACAGGCCCGGCATCAGTGAACATGACTTATTCCCAATTCCATCGCACTTGGCGGAGGACGCAACGTTGTCGCAACATTGCGTTTGCGGTTTGGGAATTTTCCAAACGACAATCACTAATCACATCATACAGTCCACACAACCGGGAAAGCATGGGTTCCGGAACGGGCCTGTTCTCTCCGGCCAATCCAAAAGAACACCGGCTGATGATGATGTTTCAGTCCAAGAAATGCTTCCTGCTTCCGTGGGATGGGGGGGGCATTCCGGGTGCTGGGAAGATACACCCAGGACAGGACGCCAATCCATCACTGGACACCCACTCACACAAACACAGTCTATATGGGGCAAACTGGAGAATTCTGTTTACATTGAGATGGGGAGAACATGGAAACTCCACCCAGATTGGGGTGAGCACGTTCTCCTCTCAGCACTGGGGATTCCCAGTTTGAATCCCAATCTGGGTGGAGTTTCCATGTTCTCCCCGTGTCCGCGTGAGTTTCCTCCCACAGTCCAAATACATGGATCAAGCTCAATTGAATTCTACAGATTGCCCCATATAGAGTGTGTCTGTGTGAGTGAGTGTGTGCCCAGTAATAGATTGGCATCCTGTCCTAGGTGTATCTGCCCAGCGCCCAAAACGTTCTCCCCTGGATGGGCATAGGGAACGCCCCCACGACCCTAGTACAGGATAAAGCAGAAGATAATGGATGGATGGAAATGCTCCCTCAAGTCAAAATCACAGACATTTCTGTAAACATGTCGAATAAGATGCCCTGAGTGTAACACGTTCCAGCGAGTCGACTGAGAGTGGGGTTCTGTGTTGGTTGTATTAATAGTTTTCTTGTGGTCGAACTCGCGGAAGCCTCGGGGAAGGACGGTAAAAATCCAAATGTCAGTCAGGTCCTGAAGACGAGACAGAACTAGTGACCTTTACTCTTTAAAGGGAAAAGAACCATCAAACGAGAACCCGCTGCTTCACCACCGGCTGGGTTCTCAACATGACGCTTCCATTTTTGTACCTGCGTGTGTTGTACCTCAGAATTATAGTAATTTACGAGGGTTCTGCTGTGTTTTAATCAATAAAACGTAACACTGCGTAAAGGTCTCCGAACAGTTCCTATCGATCCCGGTTAGTGTATAATGTTCTACCGCACTGTGTCGGTATCACTGCACCGTGCACCTCAAAGCCTTTTAGGGAGGGGAGGACATGCAAAAACCATTGCCCCACAGTGTTGCTCCATACAGGCTTGGTGTACCCTCTAGAACAATGATCCTGACTGGTGGGTCATGGACAGCTTGTACATCAAAAAAAAAAAAATTGATACAGAACATTCATTTAATTTTGTATTCGTCTTTTATCTTGGAAAAAAAAAGGCGAGGCACGTGTCAGACGCACGCAGCATTCTCATTGCCATGCCATCCCAATCGTTTGCCGGTTATGTATTAGAAATGTGGATTTTCGTTCATTGAGTTTCTAGGTTTTCTAAAAACATTGCTCCTTAATTTATTTTAATTTACTAATTAATTTAGTTTGAGTCACGTTCTTGGTCTCAGTTGAGGCCAGTTGAGAACTCCTGCTACTCGAGGGGCTCCTAATCCAACAAGAACGGAACACATCTAAGGGAATGCCAGGAGCCACCTTTATTATTTTGCGTTCTGTGTATAGTACCTGCGATGTGGTTGTAACGCGTTAGTGTTCTGTGAGCGTTCCGCACACTGACCCTCACACAGCACTCACACTGTACCGCATGTCTCTATTTCATGACAGAGCAGAGCAAACAGAAATAGCTACATGTGCAGGACGGGGACTTGATCCACGGCCAGATTGGATAAAGCAGTGGGTCATCATCCGCAAACAATGAACCTATCACAGCGAGGCACGCCATCTGTTTGAGGGAGTGGAGAGGGGACGAGCCCGGGCCGGCGCAGTGGGTTCCCTGTGTGTACACGGGGCTTATGAAGGCGTTCATGCTGGAGACAAAACTGAAAGAAAGAATTAACTCTCACCTGCGTTCTGCGTTTGTCCTCGGTTCCAAAACACAAAGCAATGACTCCAATTAAAGCCGATTTTTAACGAGAATGCTGCGATATTGAGTAACAGAAGCTAGAGGTACTGACATTCACTGAAGACGTTCTAGATTGTTTTAAAGATGGGATGAAGAGGGGTCTGTAAAAGCCTGGAGAACCCAACTCATGGTCAATCAGGTAGTTGGGAGTTCAGTCTTAGTCTTGAGCACTTTGAGTTTAGAACGTGTTACTTCATTGGGCATCAGTCTGAAGGTTGGGGTTGCCTATCTGTGCTAAAGGTACCCTACCTGGAGTTCTGGTTCATCAGTCTGAAGGTTTGGGGTTCAAATCCTAAGTTCTCCATGTGTGGGTCCTTGAGCCAGGCCCTCAACCCTAACCATAAGCAATCTGCTGTTGTTGCCTGTTTAAAATGTTCCTTACCTGGAGAACTCAGGATTTGAACCCCCAACCTTCAGACTGATGCCCAATGAAGTACCACGTTCTAAAGTCAAAGCCCTCAAGACTGAGACTGAACTCCAACTGATTGGCCATGAATTGTGTTCTCCATGGATCCCAGGATTTTACAGACCCCCTCTTCATTGCAGAGACCATCTTTAAGACAATCTAGAACATCTTCAGAGAATCCCAGGCTTTTACAGACCCCTCTTCATCCCAGAGACCATCTTTAAGACAATCTAGAACGTCTTCAGTGAATGTCAGTACATTCACTGTTCAGCTGTGCTGAAGGTTCCTTACCTGGAGTCCTGGTTCTGCAGGTTGATGAGACTCTGGACTCTGAAGTTTGTTCTAAAGTTGGTTCATAAAGGTGTTACGAGGTTCTTCACGTTCTCATATTCAGGTATCTGATGGCTCATTGGATTTATTTAACGTTGTTGGGTGCAGATACATCCATCCTCAGTGCAAAATAATACACACTTTAAACATTTCATTTAAATTCAGTCTCGTAGGAGTCGCGCCATAATTAAAGCAATCCTTCAGTGGCTCCCATTACACTGCGTTCCTCTCTAAATGCCGGTTCCGAGTTCCATCCACTGAGGTAATGGTTTAAACATGAAACGAGCAAAAGTTATGCACGACGGCAATTACGTTCCGGTGCAATGGAACACCAGAACGCGGTTATTGCCGATTATTGCGCCGCTTGTTTAACTGTGGAACAGCTATGTGCTGCTGCGGAAAGTTTTGCACATAGACACAAAGGATGGCTCCCAGTCTTCATTCTAATTCATGCCACCAAGATGTGTGAGCGGACTGAGGTAAAACTTATAAAACGTATAGATGGACTTTGTAGTTTTACAGTTACATTTTGTAGTCCATCTGTTTTTTTACCAACTCTGTTAGCCCCCTCTATTCTGACCCCCCCAGAGCAGGTATTATGAGTTGCATGATGGTGGTGGATGATGAAACTTGTATCAGCGCATCACACCCTGAAGGGGGGGCAATTTAGAGCATCCAATTTGACCTTAAATCCATGTTTTTGGACTGTAGGAGGAAATATGAGGACATACTAAAGTATGACTACAGTCCATAAATGTAGAACTACAAAGTCCATCTCTCTCAGACTGCAATCGTCGCGGCAACTGTTGTTTCTATTGCGCACCAAACTAAATAATATAAAGACGTAGGCGTTCTTAGTTCCCTTAAAGAATCACGTTGGCTTTCCCAAACATTTTTCATTTACCCGCCCAGTAAAGACGTCCATAACGAAGCGTCTGTACAAAACGAGATATTTTATTCGTAATATATTTATGCTTGTACACCAGTAAAATAAAATGCATATCTATAGTTCCATCGCAATCCCTTTGAAGTTAAGTCAGCATTCCGTTGATGGTCGCCACCGTTTTAAAAAAAACCATGTGTGTGATGCAGACGCGGCCTGTTTGAGGACGAAAGAGACGCTCGTCTTTACAGAAATACTTAGAAACATAAAAAAAATAACAATCTTAAAGAAAACGGACCACTTCGTAAAGAACACCGTGAACAAAAAAAAAAACCTCATGTGTCTGCATCTGGAACCTTCAACACTCCTGTGCTTTATTGGTTCTCTGGCTTTGTACCGTTGATCTTTATTTCTTTGTTTTTTTTTTTTTTCCTGGGTGGCCGAGAGTCCCGTTCTGGTCAGTGTTAGCTTCTGCAGGTAAAGAAGAGGACAGAGGAACTCTCTGTGGTGACAGCACATCCAAAGTTACACAGAACAAACAATTTGGGCACTGAGTTTTTTTTCTTTTTAATATATATTATGTACATTAAAGTCATTATGGTTTTTGTAAAGGCATCCATTTCTGTAGTTGTGTCTTTAGCTGTGTTTGCTTCCTAACCGTGCAGGTCCACCTTAAAATCCCCGTTCTACAGTCGTCCTCTGTACCTGTGGGTCACTGTGGGAATGTCTTGTGACATTGTCGTGAGCAAAACTGATCTGAGAATCTTTTTTTTTTTTTATTTGGTCCTCTGGTTAACTAGGACAGGGTTAAGGACAACAAGGACGTGGCAAAAAACAGAAGGCCGAGTGCCCTGGGTGTTGACCCGCGACCCTTTAGGCAGGACTGGTCTGATTTGGGCTTTTTGGAGCACTTTTTCTTCTTCTTGCCAGGTGTTGATGAGGGTTCGATGTCCAGCAGTTCCGGGCTGAGCTTGTCCAGGGGCTGGTCCAGGTTGTTGGAGAGCGTTCCCAGGGGTCCATCGTTGAGACTGACTCCTTGTTTGCTCCGCGTGTCGTTCCTTACCCGCTCTGTCTCGTGGATTTTGGTTTTCGATATGTTTTCCTTCTCCTTCTGCGGGTTGTTCGTGATCTGCCGGCTGTTGTAGGACGACGGGTCGGGTATGGACTTGCTGGATATGATGGACGACTTGTCGCTGCCGGAAAGGCAGCATCGAGGAATGCCTTCTCCCAAGGGGTCATCGAAGGAGAGGAACTTTCCAGATTGGGATTTGGTCTCCACGCAGCCCTCCAGGTCGTTGCTTTTGAGGCGTTTTAGGTCTTTCCCCTCGAGCGTGACCGGGAGGTGACATTCCAACTCAGAACTGGAACCTTTAAAGCGTTTGAACCAGTCCCAGAGGGGTCTCGCCCGGCAGTCACAGACCCACTGGTTTCCGTTCAGGCGCAAGTACTGCAGGGACACCAGGGGCTCCATGACCTCGCCGCTCAGCATTGTGAGGTTGTTGAAGAACAGAAATAAGGTTGTCAGGTTCCCGAGGTCCCCAAACGCCCGGTGCTGCACGTGAACGATCCGGTTCTGATGCAGGAGTAGACGATCCAGGTGGATCAACCCTCGCAACATGTGATTGGTCACCACCTTGATTTTGTTGTTGTGCAGGAACAAGTAAGTCAGGTTGGCCAGGTCCAGGAACGTGTCGTCGTGCAGGGCAAGGAGGTTGTTGTCTTGCAAATACAGGTACTGGAGGGAGAACAGTCCACGAAACACCCCGGTGGGAAGTTCGGACAGTCCACACCTGTGCAAGTGCAAGGTGTGGAGCTTGGTGAGCCCCCGAAAGGCCGACGGACTGATGGTTCGAAGGTTGCTGTTGTCCCCGATGTCCAGTTCCTCTAGTCTCTCCAAGCCATAGAAGGCCCCGGCCTCGATGTGGCTGATGTTGTTGGAGTACATCCACAGGACGGTGAGGTTGTGCACGGAGCTGAAGCTGGTGGAGCGCACCACCGTCAGTTTGTTGCTCTGCAGGAATATCCGCTGGCTGCGGACCGGAATTTCAGAGGGGATGGACAAGAGTCCCAGCTGCTGACAGGCCACCGTCGGCCTCGGCTCGCTGTAGCACACGCATTTGGCGGGGCAGCCGTTCAGTACTGGCACGAGGTTCAGACAAAGGACCAGGCAAAAGAGTCGACTGTCTGCAAAGAGAACAGAAACGAGAACGAGGTTCAGTCGGAGAACATGAATAATTACACAGAAACATTACATCTGCTGCTCAGCACAAAAGAGCTAATTATATCATCCGTTATATTATAACGACCTGAACTGTAAGGGTGGAACATTAAGGAGGGAACACAGAGGATTTGTAACGCGATGGATGTATGTGGACGAAGGAGTAACCGGAGACTTAGAACACTCTTTGGCTAAAGAGGACATTTCTCCAGCCACGTTCTTGCATTGTAGCTTCTTCGCTAAGCCGCAATAAATAACAATAAATTAAACATAGGAAATTGTGCACGTCGTGTTTTCTTCAGTGTCCAGCCTCTTCTAGCGGGGTGGAACTCTGAGTGTCCGCAGACAGCAAAGCGCCGTAAATAATGCCGTAGGGTCCCGCTGCTGAACGGAAGAGCGGGCTGTGTGCAGTAAGTCGCTAAATATACAGGTCGTCGTATGGACCCAGGACCTTGCTCATGTTCGCTAGTTGCCGTTTCGCAGCCCTCAAATGGGGTGAACGAGGCTCCCCCTAGTGGTTTAGCCTGGTCGACGCAGCACATGGCACAAAGATGGACGCGAGGTGCTTGATGATGGACGACTTGTAGAACCAATTCGCCAATTGAATAGGTTTGTCCCAATGCTTTTCAGGGGTTCAAGGTGATTTTATTGTCATAAACGTAACATGTGGCACATGAAATGCAACCAAAATTCCGTTTTACAGACCCAGTTTCCCCTGAGTGTTAGAATTGTATTTTTTTTTTATTTAAATATTATGTTACAAAAAGTGGTTAGCATGTTCTCCTCACAATAATCAACTGTGGAACCCACACCAGAACCCACAACAGAACCTCCTAACCCATAGCTATGTTAAACCTTCAGAGAAACCATGAGAGGACCAGCTGTAGAGCTTCAGGTTTGAAATAAGCTCCGCCAGCAGATACCATCGTCTAGGGACTCGTTGCCATCAATCAGTCAGGGTGAGCGGGAGGGTGAGCGGGCGGGTGAGCGGGAGGGTCCGGGGCTGCTGGGAGTGCCGCTGAATTAAACATGGGACTGAGCTTTGTGTAAAATTAGTTGGCGCTAATGGGAACCATGGAGGAAATCAGAGTCCTGCCTGAAAAAGGGACGAGGTTGAGGTTCGAATCATAAGTGAGCCATCCGGACCGGTGCTGCTGATGAGGCGCTTTCACAGAGGACCTTTAAAGCTGAGGAACTCGGATATCCAACGGGCTCGCTTGGCTATGAGGATGAGGTGTTATACATTCGGCTTGGCTGCCGAGCTGTTTGCATTGCGGCGGAACCCAACAGGAAGCTTTATTAACCAGGAGCCCGGGGATTTTTCCACTGCCTGTTTCTCTGCGATCCTCAGCTCATAGCGTGGCTCCATCTCCCCGCCGCTGTCCCTCCGTCCTGCAGCTTGTTAAATGGAGCTTGCTTGAGGCTTGACAGCAATCCCGGGCTACACGTTCCCTCAAAAACCTGTCTTCTCGCTCTCCTCCTCAGCCTCCTCGTCCCTTGCTGGAAAGCTGTCAGACGTTCCCTCTTTTCTGCTCCGGAGCTGATAAAAATATCCAGAGCTCTCAGACCCACGTCTGCGGTCGCTCCTTATTAGCAGGCTGTACACACCCAAGGACACGCCAAGAACCGGACTCACGGGCTTCCCACCGGTACGGTCGCTAACAACCTGCGGGGCGAGCCGGTATGAGGTTAGAGCCAATTACTTGAAAGACCCTCGTTGAAGTCTTAGCACCTCCTACAGGCCGATTGGACGAACCTAGGCATAGTGGGTGGGACAAGCACCCATATCGTAGGCTGTTGGCTGCTTTTGCGATGGCGACTATGTAGCTTAGCCACACCTCCTGATTGGTTTAATACAGCCAGAAATTTAGAATCCAACTAAAAGAATAGAATCCAACTAAAACTGACACATCAATACAAATACATAAAAGTGTAAACGCGGGGGAAAGGTTGCGAACGTCTTGACGTGGCAATCCACCAGCAGACCACACCCAAGTGACAGCGATTGGTTGATTGCACGTCACGCCCAAAACACAACCACGAAGAAGTAATACAATTATTATTTTTCGTACTTGTGTGTGTTTTCCGCCCCGCAATGCGCCCCGTATTTTCCCCTTCGTTACGATACATTAAGACACGCTGACACGCCCGAAATCAAGTGCCTTAACGTTGGAATGGAAGGTTCCAATTTTTCACAGAAATAACGGGGCCCATCGTCACGCCGCCGGCCAGCGTGACAGAACCGCCGCGGTTTAAACTCAGCTTAGAAAAAACCATTGCGACGGCGTTCTCAAGTGACAAGACTATTAGGAGCGGAATCATAAGTGCCTCTCAGCAAGCGGAGGACCTCTCTGACACGTTACGACTGGGGGGAGGGGGGGCGCTGCACTCACACCGGCACTCAGCTTCGCGTGACGGCCGTTGATTGCCGTTTTTATTATTTTTTTCTTCTCAAAATGAAAAAAAAAGAAAACACTCACACTTGACAAAAGGAAATTCGACAGAGGAAGGAGCCGCACGGCGGCGGCGGCGGCGAGACGGGCGGAAAACACTTCTGCGCCGTCTAATTAAATTATTTGTGAGGGCAACAATAAGAGGAACGCGACGGCGCAGACACTTTAGATAAGCGCAACTGCAGAGAGCAAGAACGTACGAGGGGGAACCTTGTTGACTCAAATATTGAGAGATAGCGTTCCTCGGCCGGGTGGTTATTTGCATGTCGGGCGAAAACAAAGCCGCGTTTCGCAGCCTCGTACCTGCGACCCATTTCCCAACCTTTTGGGGAAAGTTTTAAAAGCCACCATGTTAGTTTGAGTGCTCAGACTGAGGACATTTAATTCCCCCGCGTCCCTAACAATCTGTACACGGCTGTCCTACACTGTTGATGCTGCCCCCCCCGCTCAAGGAGAATGAGTCCCCCACTGAGCCTCGGTCCTCACAAGGTTTCTTCCTTTAAATATCAACATAACAGGGAGTTTTGTCTTGCCGCCGTCGCTTCGGCTTGCTCTTTGGTGGTTTAAAGGCTTATAAATCTGTTAAGCTGCTTTGTGATGATGTGCTGTTGTAAGAACAAGGGGAGAACATGCCAAACATAGAAGGCGCATCAGTGGCTATTTTCCAAGTCCGAGTAATCTTTTTATTGTTTTTGAACATTAAACCACAACACAAAAAACATCTATACATAAACAAATAATGATTAGAGCTACTATAATAGAAAAAATTAATAAAAATAAAAACAAAACACAAGATAATAATAAACAATAACATAAAATAAAAATCAAATCATAATAAAGAAATAAATAGAAGATAGTAAACCGGTCATCCTTAGAGTGCTATATAGTTCAAGTTCATGTTTAAGTAATTTATTTATAGAGCAGCACATCGTCACAAAGCAGCTTAACAGCGTTATAAGCCTTTAAACCCTTAAAAAAAAAAAACAAAGAGCAAGCTGAAGTGACAGTGGCAAGACAAAACTCCCTGTTATGTTGATATTTTAAGGAAGAAACCTTGTGAGGACCGAGGCTCAGTGGGAGACTCATCCTCCTTGAGCGGCTGGGCAGCGTTGTATCAACTCTAACAATTGGAAAACTCTATAAGTCCATTGAGGGAGTCCTGCAGGACCGGCAGTCCAATAGAAATCCAGGTTCCATCCAGTAGTCGTCGTGGCAACCGTGGTTTCCCAACAGGAACTGGTGCAGGTGGGACCAATAAAGGATTATCTCATTTTATCTCATCTTATGTTACAGTTGTGTGAGACTTGTATCTAATGTACCAGTTAGCACATTTTTGGACCGTGAAGACCTGGAGGAAACACTCCGTGTACGTGCAGGCTCCACCGATCTAGAACCCAGCATCTCCGGAAGCACGAATGACCGCACGGTCCACATCCTCATGCCTCCGTCCTCTGATTCTCCATCCGAGACAAGTGAGGGGGCTGAGAAGGCATCTCGGTTGGAGAATTAGTCAGCGGAGGCTTGAGAACGTGCAAGCTGGCATTTCTCTGCGGCACCGGAGGTCCGTTGGACGTTTCCATCATCCTGAGAGTGCAAACAGAACCCGTTCACTGCTGTAGAAACGAGTACTGCTTTCCTCGCACGTTCCGCGCAGGAACAGATGCCGAGGGAAAGAACGAAGGGCATTCAGGAGGAAATTCAGATACAAATTAGAGTGGATGGAGGCGGGAGGTGCGGCGGGGGGGGGGGGGGTGTAATTACACAGTGCTGCAGAGTTACATATGTTTTCTTTCAGAAGGACTTTATTTAAACTGATTATATTTAAATTGCAGGCTGGATTTCAGACAAGGTCAGAGGTATTCAACTTTTAAAGTGGAGGGGTGGAGAGGGGTGGAGGGGGGTGGAGGGGGGTTGTATCGGAGCGACGACCTGGACAAACAAGGCACAACCTTCTAAAAAAAAAAAAGTTCATTGAAATCGCAGGTGGCTTAGTGGTTGGCATGTTCTCCTCTCAGCGATAGGGATAACAGGTTCGCATCCCAATCTGGGTGGAGTCTCCCCATGTCTGTGTGGGTTTCCTCCGGGTTCTCCGGTTTCCTCCCACAGTCCAAAAAGCATGGATCAAGGTCAATTGAATTCTCCAAATTGCCCCATATAGAGTGTGTTTGTGTGAGTGAGTGTGTGCCCAGTGACAGATTGCCCCCCTGTCCTGGGTCTATCTGTCCAGCGCCGGAAACGTTCTCCCCTGGTTGGGCATGAGGACCCCCCCCCACAGCCGGTGATTCGACTAGAAGCAGAGCAGGAACCCCCATCACGTGGTCACATGGGCGGATGGTGGAGATTTGGGTGGATGAGAACCGAGAGAACCGAGAGAGAGACCGAACGTGACTGCATGAGCGCTACGAGAATAAATAGCAGCGTGATGATGAGATAGCCGCATGTAACGGACGTTTAAATGTCACACTGTCAGCATCACGCAGGCAAATATCACAAATGTTTTATTAGCATACGCCATGCTAGCAACACTGACCTACCGACACCCCGGCTAACAGACATCCAGACTAAAAATAAAAACACGCTTCGGGTTTGCTGCTGTGGAACCTGGATTTCTATTGGACCGGCGGTCCTGTAGGACGCCCTCAATGGACTTATATAGTATTCAATTGTTAAATACGGGTCACATGATCACCACACACTCTGCACATTAGTGTCCTACACTGTTGATGCTGCCCGGCCGCTCAAGGAGGAGGAGTCCCCCACTGAGCCTCGGTCCTCACAAGGTTTCTTCCTTAAGATAACAACATAACAGGGAGTTTTGTCTTGCCACTGTCGCTTCATCTTGCTCTTTGGGGCTTTAAAGGCTATAAATAAATGACTTGAACTTGAAGACAACAGTGGCTGATGCATAGCGCTCTCCTTGACGTCTCCAACGTTGTTGGCGGCCATCGTTTCTGCTTAAGGTCACAAAGTTCACGGTGAATGCATTTGGGGCTCGTCCTGAAATTTCACATGAAAGCCGAATTCCCCTAACGTTTTGTGAGTTGATGTCTGAATATGCAGAAGGCATCGAAAATTCCCCGGCTGACCTGAATTGGAAGCCACTCCGGGTTTAGATTTGGATTTCTTATCCGGATTCGCATGGCGGCCTCATTTCTCAGATTTCGTCGGTGTTCAATGATGACATTGCGCCAGAACGTCCCGAAAAGGCTTAAATACAGAGACTCCCACCTGTCACAGACGGAAGACGAGCCACACTGCGTCCAATGCGGCCTCGGCTATCCGGGGCCAACGGGCCTCAGAGCTAACCGAGGGAGAAGTTCTGCTGAACGTGAACCGAGGGAACGAAGCATCTTCAGAGTTAACGATCTCCTTGAAGAAGTGCACACCACAAACTTTCGCATCACTCCAGTCAACATTATTGTATTTCCTCCCATTAAAAATGTAACAAGGCAATAAACAGCAATAATAATTGATCCCGCGGCCGAACGCGGTGCGACGCGGCCGGCAGGCTCCGACACTGCGGGGTAAGAAACACGGGGACGGGACGGTCGGATATTAAAACGGATGAACGGATGCCGTGTGCTTCGCCGCCCTGATTTCTTCCAAACGACTTAACGTAACGAGTTAAAGACGGGCTGCTTGTGCTGAAAATTGTCCGTCTAGACACCTTCGCCTTCCGTATTACCTTAATTTTAATAGCAGCCTGAAAGAATCCCTTAATTAGAATTTAATTTACTTTTTTAATCGTAGGTAATGAGGTGAGAGACGCCAAGCTAAGATAAACAACTCCATCCGAGTCTGTGGCTGGACTCCGGTTACGTTTTCTTAAAAAACATTTAGCTACCGAGGATACAACGCAACCACAACCTTCATCAACGTTATTGGTTCTCGTTCAACAGGTTGTTATGTTCTGCCTCCATCACATGGTGGGGCCAGCCGACTAAACCCCCAAAGACAAAGCGACAGTGGCAAGACAAAACTCTATGTTGATATCTTAAGGTAGAAACCTTGTGAGGACCGAGGCTCAGTGAGGGACTCCTCCTCCTTGAGCGGACAGGCAACATCAACAGTGTAGGACAGCCGTGTACAGATCGTGTGATGATCATGTGACCCGTAATTTACAATTGGAAATTATATACGGAAGACACATGACAATGCCAAACTATACTTACTGTAGTATTCAATACCAATCTTGCTTCTGGTTAATGTAGCTAATTAGCTACAAACTCATAACCGACCCGCCAATCAACCTAACTATCAACCTACGAACAGAAGCTACCAATCTCATAACGGAGCGTTCCATCGACCTGCAAACGGACCCACCGATGTCTGATCAGCTCCCATTTTCTGAACACTCTATGCCCAACGCGTGCCCAACGCCCCCATTGGAACCCCGGCGCTTTATTTCCAGTTTAAATGGAGGTGGATCACTGGAAGCCTCCCAAATGGTGCAGCTTGTCATTTGGTAGGTGCCAAACGTAATGAGGTTTTGGACGGCGAAACAGAGATGCTAATTCAGATTAGTGAGATCGAGCGATCCGGAGCATATGTGCGTTCCCTTATTATGTTGTCTGTCATTTTGCAGAATTACCGATCGTCATGTTCCTCGCCGGCGTACCTGAGCGCCGCGGCCCAACTCGCCGCAAAAACAGCATCTGTTATCAAGTTGCCCAGAGCTGGTTTTACATAATAACCATCATCAGCAGCTGTGAAAACCTCCAGTCGCCGGGGCTTCAGACTCCGTGTTGAGTTACTAACTCGCTGTGATCACAAAAACCACTCATTTGCATAACGCATCGGCCTAATAATTACAATTCGGAGTGAATGACGGCTTCAATTGATGTTAATTAATTAAGTTTGTCACTGTGATTATTTCGTTTTTATATCGAACGTTGAGGCGTACATGGTGGTCATGACACGGACCCCAGCTACGTCCCCTTATCCGATCAGCGGGAGACGGCGTGGCTGATGGCACTCTGCTGCCGGCACTATGTGTGTATGTGCTGAGAGGGAGGCGGAGCCAGTAAGGTAAACACGCTAATTGAATCATTGTTTCCGCTGATGACCTGCAGGTTTTTAAAGAGAGGACACAATGATCTGCTGTAATCATCGGCCGCCGTGGACCACAGACCCCGCACGGCGCCGGCGCCTCCTTCTGTACCAGCAGCGTATCACATTTCAATGAACTCCAGAGCAAAGCGTCCGGGTGAGGACCTGTCAGCTGTCAGTATCCCCGCGCAGTGATGGAGTGGGTGAGGACCTGCGGTTACGCCGCCTCGTCAGATGATACAGGGTTCGCCGTCGTCCAATCAAAACAAAGAGCTGGAGACGGCCTTTCACACACTGCTTTAAACAGATCGCCTTCCTCACAGATCAGTGTGTGCGGTGTGTGTACGTTGTGTGTGTGGTGTGTGTGCGGTTTGTGTGCAGTGTGTGTGTGGTATGTGGTGTGCTCAGTGTTTGTCATGTGATTGGATTGTTTGCAATCTGCACTGTGTTTGGTGTGTGTGTGGTTTGTGAGAAGTGTGTGTTTGGTGTGTGTGCAGTTTGGTGTGTGTGCAGTGTGTTTGGTGTGTGTGCATTGTGTGTGCGGTTTGTTTGGTGTGTGTTTGGTGTATGCAGTGTGATTGGCGTGTGTGTGTCTGCGGTTTGTTTGGTGTTTGCGGTGCAGTGCAGTGTGTGTGCAGTTTGTGTTTGGTGTTTGCGGTGCAGTGCAGTGTGTGTTTGGTGTGTGTTTGGAGTGTGTGGTGCAGTGAAGTGTGGGTTTGGTGTGTGTGGTGCAGTGCAGTTTGTGTTTGGTGTGTGTTTGGTGTGTGTGGTGCAGTGCAGTTTGTGTTTGGTGCGTGGTTGGTGTGTGTGTGGTGAACTGTGTGTTTGGTGCGTGTGGTGCAGTGCAGTGTGTGTTTGGTGCGTGTTTGGTGTGTGTTTGGTGTGTGTTTGGTGTGTGTGTGGTGCAGTGCAGTGTGTGTTTGGTGTGTGTGTGGTGCAGTGCGGTGTGTGTTTGGTGTGTGTGTGGTGCAGTGCGGTGTGTGTTTGGTGCGTGTGGTGCAGTGCAGTGTGTGTTTGGTGTGTGTTTGGTGCGTGTTTGGTGCGTGTTTGGTGTGTGTGGTGCAGTGCAGGGTGTGTTTGGTGTGTGTTTGGTGTGTGTGTGGTGCAGTGCAGTGTGTGTTTGGTGTGTGTGTGGTGCAGTGCGGTGTGTGTTTGGTGTGTGTGTGTGGTGCAGTGCAGTGTGTGTTTGGTGTGTGTTTGGTGTGTGTGTGGTGCAGTGCAGTGTGTGTTTGGTGTGTGTTTGGTGTGTGTGTGGTGCAGTGCAGTGTGTGTTTGGTGTGTGTTTGGTGTGTGTGTGGTGCAGTGCAGTGTGTGTTTGGTGTGTGTTTGGTGTGTGTGTGGTGTGTGTGTGTGGTGCAGTGCGGTGTGTGTTTGGTGTGTGTTTGGTGTGTGTGGTGCAGTGCAGTTTGTGTTTGGTGTGTGTTTGGTGTGTGTGTGTGGTGCAGTGCGGTGTGTGTTTGGTGTGTGTTTGGTGTGTGTGTGGTGCAGTGCGGTGTGTGTTTGGTGTGTGTTTGGTGTGTGTGTGGTGCAGTGCAGTGTGTGTTTGGTGTGCGTTTGGTGTGTGTTTGGTGTGTGTTTGGTGTGTGTTTGGTGTGTGTGTGGTGCAGTGCAGTGTGTGTTTGGTGTGTGTTTGGTGTGTGTGTGGTGCAGTGCAGTGTGTGTTTGGTGTGTGTTTGGTGTGTGTGTGGTGCAGTGCAGTGTGTGTTTGGTGTGTGTTTGGTGTGTGTTTGGTGTGTGTGTGGTGCAGTGCGGTGTGTGTTTGGTGTGTGTTTGGTGTGTGTGTGGTGCAGTGCAGTGTGTGTTTGGTGTGCGTTTGGTGTGTGTTTGGTGTGTGTTTGGTGTGTGTTTGGTGTGTGTGTGGTGCAGTGCAGTGTGTGTTTGGTGTGTGTTTGGTGTGTGTGTGGTGCAGTGCAGTGTGTGTTTGGTGTGTGTGTGTGGTGTGTGTTTGGTGTGTGTGTGGTGCAGTGCAGGCCGATTCGATTTGAAAGCGCACGCTGTTTTAATTATTTGAAATTATTTCCCCAAAAACGTCTCCGTATGAAACGTCTTCACGCTCCACGCAGAGCGTTCGCCGGCTCCGACGCTCCGACGCTCCGACTGATTTTCCATTCCGCACGCTCACCGTCGTAATTAAATTCCAGAGCCGAGGAGATCGGGAGTCGTTCTGTTCTCCCCTCGAGTTCTATCCGTAATCTGCGGGATTGGAAGTCAGAACACACGGCGGGTCGTACAGCAGTAATCGCTTTCAGAGCAGAACATTCGCATTTCTGCAGGCATCAGGCACGGGTGCCATTTAGGACCGCCAGGAGGTGGGGGGGGGGGGGGTGCTTAAGCTGGTGCATACGCAGACGCAGTCGACATCATATATACACACACATCTTCCTTTACTTATTGTCCAGGACGTGCGCAGACGTACACGGCGAATGCAAACGCGGTCTGAGAACCGCAGTGTTCATCAGGAATGAGGGACGCCTCCCGTAAGCGCAAATATTGCATAGTTAGAGTCAGTGGCGGTTGGTCCATAGGGGGCGCCGTCCCTGCTTTAAAATTGTTCAGATATCAAACTGAATTAATTATTCATTCATTCATTATCTTCCGCTTTATCCTATATTCGGGTCGCAGGGGGTGGGGTTCCCCATGCCCATCCAGGGGAGAACGTTTCGGGCGCTGGGCAGATACACCCAGGACAGGGCGCCAATCTATCGCTGGACACACAGTCACCCAGCCAGACACACTCTATATGGGGCAATTTGGAGAATTCAATTGACTTGATCCATGTTTTTTGGACTGTGGGAGGAAATCGGAGAACCCGGAGGAAACCCACGCGGACACGGGGAGAACAGGGAAACAGATGGGGGATTCGAACCGAGAATCCCTAGTGCTGAGAGGCGAACGTGCTGACCACTAGGCCACCATGCCGCCCCTGAATTAATTAATTATGAACTGCAAAATAGTTCATGAGAAATGTATTTATTCGTACTTTGTGTCTTACAGACATGTTAGAATTTATTAAAGGAATAAATAAATACGTGTAATCGCTCCCATTGTGCACTCTTCCTGTGCGGGGCGCCGGTCTGATCCATTCCCAACCCCCCACTGTGTTCTACCCCTTACATAGAACCCAGGGTCTTCATATACATTCCGCACGGTATGAAACAGGCATGCAGTCCGGCGTCCCTTTATGAGCGTCTCCATTGTAAAGCCAATGAGCCGTCGCTCGGTTATCTGCACCATTAGAGATGTTCCTCCCATTCCGTTAGACGTTCTAACCGTCGCCCGCCGTTCTTCCCCGAGCTTTTATTAGCAATAAAATTCAATTTGGAGTTGGTGAGGTTGCCAGCCCTGAGGGTGGGAAAACGCATTACCCCAGAATAAAAGGCGAGCGGGAAGTAATGACTCAGTGCTGTATGATCCTCTCCATCATCCCCGCCGCCGGATTGTTGTTCCAACGCCGCTGTGTTTACGCATGTGCGCTCGCATTTGCCCAAGGGGGCGCCACCTCGTCCTTTGAACTATGCCTCGTTGTGCTTGCGCTGTACTGGTGCACATCACCAGGGTGAGAGTTCCACTCTCGGAACCACACATGTACAACTGTTGGGTTTTTAGTGTCCCATCCACATGGCAACGATCTAACTGAGAACCGAAATCCTCAGAATGAGGTCTGAGGGGGCGGAGCCTGTGAACAAAAGGCTCCGCCTTCTACCTAAATATCGAGGTAAAGGTTACCCAATGGCAGGTGTTTACCTGATCTGTATCCTAACCCTGCCTTTGCGTTCACTGGCTCCGCCCCACCACGCCCTCGTGCCACGGTGGGCAAAAGTATTGGGGCACTCCAATTTTTTTATTCGCCTAGTGTCGCCAGTGTTAGTCATTGAGGAAGTCGATGCCACAGCGAACGCAGCCGTGAGCAAAGCTAAAGGCGGTCCAGTGAAATATCAGAGGGGTGGGTCCTGTTTTTTGAAGAGTTGGGTCAATAATTTAAAGTTTGAGTTTAAGTAATTTATTTGTAAAGTTAAAAGTCTTTAAACCCCCAACGTGCAAGCCGAAGCGACAGCGGCAAGACAAATGTTATGTTGTGTTATGTTGATATTTTAAGGACGAAACCTTGTGAGGACCGAGGCTCAGTGGGGGACTCATCCTCCCTGAGCATCAATAGTGTAGGACAGCCAAATTGTGTGATGATCATGTGACTCATAAATTACAATTGGAAACTATATATGGAAGACACATGACAACGCCAAACTATACTTACTGTAGTATTCAATACCAATCTTCCTTCTGGTTAACGTAGCTAATTGGCTACAAACTCATAATCGACCTGCCAATCAACCTAATTATCCACCTACGAACACGATTGTGTGATGATCATGTGACCCATAAATTACAATTGGAAACTATATATGGAAGTTACATGACGACGCGAAACTATACTTACTGTAGTATTCAATACCAAGCTTCCTTCTGGTTAACGTAGCTAATTAGCTACAAACTCATAATCGACCTGCCAATCAACCTAATTATCCACCTACGAACACGATTGTGTGACGATCATGTGACTCGTAAATTTTACAAAAACCTAAAGGATTTATCCCATCATGAGCCGTGCTGCGGCACTTCCTGCTGATCTTCGTTTGACGTAATTAATTCTCGACGCATATTTCTGATGGAAAATGAGACTAATATGCTGCTGTGTTTAAAGCCCTCTCACTCTCTCACTGCTTTAGTTCCAGAATACGCGAGACGAGTGGAAGGAGAACGGCGGAAACTCCACTCAAATCCACTTGTTGGTTCATCGAGCCGCCCGTCAGCTTTACGGGGTTATCAGCTGATCAGTCGCATTACAGAAGATCATCTATTACACCACAGCCATGCGCTTTTAAGCTGCTTAGCTGAGTCTGAGTCGGGGTCACAGTCCCACCACCCGGGCCCCAGCACGGGGCGAGGCAACCTCCTGGAGGGGACCTCGGGTTTTTATTAACAGAAATGTGTGGATTTTTAACAAAAAATGGTTTCTTCACACGGCCGGACGCGCTGAGGATCACAAACAGGTTTTATTTACTATACACAACACGCTGGACGCCGTGACTGTCGCCAATGTCCCCTTCCTGGTGCTCTCCCACTGCCTCAGTTCCATCTAACCCTCTGAGCCTCATCCGTTCATCCTCGCCGTCTTAAATAAATGCGTTCAGAACTCGATGTTATTATTATGGGATCCTCTGAGTTATGTAATTGTAATGCTAATATTTTAGCACGCATGCTAATTAATGTCGGAAAGCGACACCATAGTAAGACGGGGTCATATCACCAGATAATGATGATTCAATAACGACCTATTAAATTAGAGTCAGTGTGTCTGTGCCATCGAAACGATGGGAAAAGTTGTTTTAAATTCTGTGCATAGAAATGCGGAACACACGCACATAGATCTAGAACCTAGTTTAGCAGCTGATTCCGATTCTCGACTGGTGAGCCGTCGATTCTCGACTGGTGGGTTCTTAGTTAAAATTAGTTGATGCTCATCTGATTTTCTACTCGTCTTTGAGCTTGAAAGAAAGGACGGAGAGAGGCACGTGTCAGACGCACACAGCATTCTCGTTTACCGTTCGTCTGCCGGTTACCCTTCTCTTTAATTTTGATGACCTTCGGAAACGGAGTATTCGAAATGTGGATTATCGTTCCTTGAGGACGAGTTTCTCAGTTTCTTAAAAACGTGGCGTTCAATTTCACTTCGCATGCAAACGAATGTTTAAATGAATTTCTAAAGCCTGTTTTTGCAAAATAAATTGGTTTGGTTTGTTTGCTATAAAAGTGGGTCGCGACTCAATGAGAACATGTGGGTTCCGCACTGATTCCAGTGGAGAACCCCTGCTTCGAACTATATTATCGGCGCTAACAAGCCGCCCACAGGTGACAGCCGGCGGCAGCGACGCTCGGAAGTCGCCGCCTTTTGTGCAAACACAGGGCAGAAGGTTAAAACCCTCCGAACCTCGAACCGCGCAGTTGTCAGCGCGGTGTACGGCCGCGTCATGTCTTCATGTCGTCACGCCGAATCAGTCCTGACATGTGCATTATGGCCATGATAGCACGCTTCAGTTCTACGCCGGCGCACTCTGGAACTCTGCACTGACAACGGCGAGCACCGCAAACGCGCCATCAACAGAATGTCACCACCGATTACTTCACGTTCTAAAGGAACCCGAGGATCAGCCTCACGGTGGAATGGACTTTAAGGCGCTCCGTTCTTAAGCCCTCAGAACTCGCCGACCTGACTGCAGGGTAATCGATACCTCAGAGATGGGATTTCATTACTCACCCCGCATTAAAAATGTTTTGACTGTTTAGCCGTATCCACGGAAACCTCACTGTATCCCGTTACCATGAACAGGTTCTCGCATCATGACACGGCAGAAATTCGGCAAACATCTATTGTTTACATTTCTTTTAACCAAATTCTCCCAAAAAAAAACCTGATTTTGGAAAACCATACTTTTTTAACAAAAATGTTATCTGTTTTCCTTTATGGGAGGCACGGTGGCTTAGTGTTTAGCATGTTCTCCTCTCAGCATTAAGGATTCCCGGTTCGAATCCCCATCTGGGTGGAGTTTCCATGTTCTCCCCGTGTCCGTGTGGGTTTCCTCCGGGTTCTCCGGTTTCCTCCCACAGTCCAAAAACATGGATGAAGTCAATTGAATTCTCAAAATTGCCCCATATAGAGTGTGTCTGTGTGAGTGAGTGTGTGCCCAGCGATGGATTGGCGCCCTGTCCTGGGTGTATCTGCCCAGCGCCCGAGACGTTCTCCCCTGGATGGGCATGGGGAACCCCACCGCGACCCTAATATAGGATAAAGCGGGAGATAATGAATGAATGAATGTTTTCCTTTATGGGCGGCACGGTGGCTTAGTGTTTAGCATGTTCTCCTCTCAGCATTAAGGATTCCCGGTTCGAATCCCAATCTGGGTGGAGTTTCCATGTTCTCCCCGTGTCCGCGTGGGTCTCCTCCGGGTTCTCCGGTTTCCCCCACAGTCCAAAAAACATGGATCAAGGTCAATTAAATTCGCCAAATTGCCCCATATAGAGTGTGTCTGTGTGAGTGAATGTGTGTCCAGTGATAGATTGGCGCCCTGTCCTAGGTGTATCTGCCCAGCGCCCGAAACGTTCTCCCCTGGATGGGCATGCAACCCTATTACAGGATAAAGCTGAAGATAATGGAGGGATGTTTTCCTTTGCTGTATCACCAGCTTCTCATCCATAACACTCCCAGAGCTCCGCGGCAACCACAGGACCTGGATTTCTATTGCACTGGTGGCTTTGAGCATCTGTGTCCTGCACTGTTGATGCTGTCCAGCCTCTCAAGAAGGCGTCCCCCCCACCGAGCCTCACAAGGTTCCTTTACGTTACGCGAGTTTGTGGGTTTGTTCTTCGAGCGTTCCGGTTTAAAACGCTGTACGGCTTCATGGAGATGATGTTCTATGGAAAGCAGCTCTATATAAATAAATACATAAATTTGTATAATAAAAAATAAAACTTTGTCCATTGACCTTCAGCCATATTCTGACGCTGACATCCGTTAAGATGTGCATGAATATTTAGAACCATGGTTCTGAATCCGTCAGGTTTTTTTTTCGGTTGCATCGTCTTCCCTCCCCGTTCGGAAAGCAAAGCCGGAGAAAGTGGGTCAAGCAAATTAGAATTTCTCTTTGTCTGCACTATTAGCACTTAAAGGCAGGAGCGAGTGAATCCAGGGGATGCTGATGAGAGAGAGCGCTGGGAAGCGGAATGATAAACACGGCGAGGACGGGACCCCGGCCGTGGCAGCAGAGTAAAGGCGGGACGACGGCGAGACAGCAGGCCGCCTTAATGTCAACGCGCTTGAATTCAATCATGGGAACTCCAGATCCCGTCCAGAGGACAGGCAGGACGAGCCATCTGTCTCCTGTTTGATCTCCTCAGCTGTCTGCAGAGCGCCATGACGAATATACGGCAAATCATCCCAAACGAGCCCCCACTTCGGTCCATCGAGGGGGGTTGGAGGCTGGGTGTCATCAAGTCCCGCCGGGATGCTGCTGAGGTCTGAAGGGCAGACTTTAAAGGACTGGTCTGTGTGTTCTGTGTGGTTCCGGGTGGTCCGGATGGACTCCAGCTATTCCCCCCCCCCCGGGCCTAATTACAATAAGAATGACCGCGGGACGTGTAGAGACTCAGAGGCGGCGTATAGTGAAATGATTCTAAGTATGAAGTGGATCATGTCTCTAATGAGTGCACTTTGGAAGTGACTTGGCGGAGAGTCAAGTGTAATGTTATAGCAGCATAAAGCATTTAACTTCCTATATCCTCCACACATGAATAGCTCTTGGATGACATTAGCTAAGCACTATTCATCCGAAAAGCTCCGCCTCGTACGTCCTACTCGCCGTAATAAAGGAGTAATGGACCTTCTCAAAACCTAAAGCTACATCACGGCCTGATGGTCATTGTAACCATTAGACTGAAGGTGTTGAAGGTGCGCTCAGGAATCCTAAAAGATTCTGACATCATTATTATTAACTTACAGACCTATCATCCATCCATCCATTATCTTCCACGGGTCGTTGGTGGGGAGGGGGGGTTCTCCATGCCCATCCAGGGGAGAATGTCTCGTGCGCTGGGCAGATACCCCCAGGACAGGACGCCAATCTTTCACAGGGCACACTCACTCACACTCACTCACACAGACACATTCTATATGGGGCAATTCTGAGAACTCAATTGACTTGATCCATGTTTTTGGACTGTGGGAGGAAACCGGAAAACCCGGAGGAAACCCACGCGGACACGGGGAGAACATCGAAACTCCACCCAGATTGGGATTCGAACCGGGAATCCTTAATGCTGAGAGGAGAACATGCTAAACCACTAACCCACCGTGCCACCCACATCACTATTAGTTTATTTTATTATGATTATTATGATTATTATTATTATATTTTTTTAATTATGTAGTTAGTTTTAAAAGCAGCTTCACAATCTGAACAAGCGTGCAAAGTGACAGTGGCAAGGAAAAAAGTCTCTGGTCTTTGTGGTTTGGACCTTGTGAGGACCAGAGCTCCATGGGGTGTGCCGTCATGAGTATCTGGACAGGGTTGCCAGATTATATATATAAATAGATATAGATTTTCAGACCGGTATATAAATGGATGGACAGACGGACAGACGGACAGGTCGGTGGGTAAGTACAGTGGTGGACAGACAGACGGGTATTTTCACGTCCTGTCTATAAAACGCCACGTCAGCGTTTCTAACAGACGCTGACTTCTCCCAGCGTTGGACCGAAGGTCGCAGCTCGGCATCGTCAGTCTGCTTTAATTAATGTCTGCAGTACGACGCTCCGGTCTGTCTGCGCGTCTCCGTCTTCGTCCAGACGACGTAGAGACACGTCGGGCTCTGCCGCAGAGAGGAAGGCGATGATTTCCCGCAAGATGGCGACGTGAAGGCGTGAGGCAGGCAGCAGATCTACATCCTCTTTCATGTTATTCCCCTCGACGTCGCTCCGCCCGATCTCCAGAAGCCTTTCATCTACCCTCTTTTTCTTCTCGCTTTCTCGAGATCTCGCACGGGTTCTCTGTTCCGCCGCCTGAAAGTGCTCGTCCGGTTTACGCCCTCACCTCCTCCTCCACCTCCACCTCCTCTTCCACCTCCTCCTCCATCTCCTCCTCCTCTCTTAAAGGTCATTAACTGAGTTCCTCGGCCGCCCGAGCAGCCGGGCTTTTATCTGCTGCGTGACAGTAAAACAGAGACAGAGGTCGATTCACGCTCTGAACACAATGCGCTGAGTGGATAAGATGAGTTTGGGGGGGGTGGGGGGGTTGATGGGGGTGCAGAGATCAGCTTTCAGATACGAGGAGTTTCTCTATTATTTCGGCAGGGCAGATCGGTGTGAAGAAGAGACTGACGTGGGTCGATTGTCTGCTGCAGGACGTGACGGACGGAAAGACCGACAGATGTGGATCGGAAATCAGGAGGCGGGGACATCTCCATCACATCTGGTGGAGCATCATCAGTTCTGTAGCACCTCAGGCTGACACCTGGCAACCGGCACGGGCCACGGATGAGAACCTTCACTTGGCCCACATGTCCCAGAACATGTCTGGTTCACAGTTGCAGATGTAATGCTGTGCCTCAAGTGACCCACAAGTTCCAAAATTGATCAGGTCCACATCTGGTGGAGCTTCGGCACCTCAGGCTGATGTGAGGCTGTAATCCGGCCACATCTGGCAACCGGCTCGGGCCACGTATGAGAACATTCACTTGGCCCACATGTCCCAGAACACGTCTGGTTCACAATGGCAGGCGTAATGCCGTCCCTCAAGTCACCCACATGTTCCAAAATGTAGCCGGTCCACATCTGAAGGAGCTTCGGCCCCTCAGTATAATGTGGGGCAGTAATAGCTCAGTGGTTAGGGTATTGAATTCAAGAACGTAACATGTGGAACACTAAATGTAAACGAAATTCCGAGTTTACCCTGAGTGGTAGAATAATCTTTTTTAATATTCCGTTACAAAAAAACAAATAATAAAATAAAATTCTAAATTCTAAATTAAATATAGCAGCGTATGATGAAAATGTAAATATAACATTTTTATTTAAAGGTTGTTGGTTCAAATCCCAGGCCCTCTGATGATACCAATGTGGGTCCTTAAGCAAGACCCTTCACCTTGATTGCTGCAGGGGGCCGTATGACCGGCCCTGTGTTCTGGCCCCAACCAAGTTGGGAACCGTGTAAGTCACTTTGGATAATAGTGTCTCCTAAATGAGCTCATGTAGGAGCCATCAATCCATGGGACAAGTGGGCCGTATGAAATGGTAGATCTGGGCCAGAATACTTTGGCTAGTTAATTGGCTCCTTTGGTTCTCACGATTGTGCATCAGTGAGCCTTTGTATTGGCCTTCGTTAAAATCCCATTGGAGCCAGTGAGGGATTTTTGCCTCTTTTCTCATCTCAGTGGAACAGTTCTTTATAAAACTTTTTAAAACTATAAAAGTTCTTCAGTTAAAATGTCCTGTAGTCACATGACTCGGTTCCTTTTATGAAAAATTTGCCAAAGTTCAGCCGACTCATCGTGAAGTTGTGCGAGCTTACTGTTGATTGCAGCGAAATCCCTCGAGTTAAACGTAATTTTCCCGGCAAAATTCTGCTGACAAAGAATCAGTGTGACTGCAGCCTAATATGATATATGTTGACTTTCCCGTTGCTTTCGCAGCGTTCAGACTAATAAACGCAGTCACGACTTATCCGCGTCAAAGACGCCTCGCATCGAACCCGCCTCACGCCGTGTGTGGGCGTGTACCGCCGGCTAACTCAGAAGCTTTAAAAGCTCGGATTGGTGTCATCGAGCCGAAGTGTTAAAAAAAACGCGGCGTTAAAACGGCGGATCACTGTGCACTTTGCAGTGCCCTTTCCGTTAACAAGCGGGCTAATTACGATTAGCACAACTTTTATATCACGGCCCCAGAAAAGACTCCAATTAAACGTGAGGATAATTACGCAAATATTAAATCTGCTGGTTGAAGTGAACATTCGGTGTAAAGTACCGTATGAAGCTCTTACACCGCCGTGTGGAGATAAGATGGATAGCGGAGAAAGTCCAAGAAACAACGCGGTCCAAAACATCCAACCATCCATCCATCTTCTTCCACTTTATCATCTACTAGGGTCACGGGGGGGGAAGGGGGGGTGTTCCTCATGCCCATCCAGGGGAAAACGTTTTGGGCGCTGGGCAGATACACCCAGAACAGGACGCCAATCTATCGCTGGCATCTCTACTCACACACACACACACACACACACACACTCTCTATATGGGGCAATTTGGAGAATTCAATTGACCTTGATTCATATTGTTGGACTGTGGGAGGAAACGTTTCCGGGCTGGGCAGGTACACCCAGGACAGAGTGCCAACCTATTGCTGGCCATGTTTTTATACTCATTCATTATTTTCCGCTTTATCCTCTATTTGGGTCGCGGGGGGGGAGTTCCCCATGCCCATCAAGGGGAGAACGTTTCAGGCGCTGGGCAGATACACCCAGGACAGGACACCAATCTATTGCTGGGCACACACTCACACACACAGGCATGCACGCATACACACTCTACATGGGGCAATTTGGAGAACTCAATTGACTTGATCCATGTATTTGGGCTGTGGGAGGAAACCGGAGAACCCGGAGGAAACCCACACGGACACGGGGAGAACATGGAAACTTCACCCAGATGGGGATTCGAACCGGGAATCCCTAACGCTGAGAGGAGAACATGCTAACCACTAAGCCACTGTGCATGTTTGTATACTGTAGAAGGAAATTGGAGCACTCAGAGGAAACCCAAGGAGACACAGTGAGAACATGGAAACTCCGCCCCAATCGGGATTCGAACCTGGATCCCCAGCGCTGAGAGACGCGACTTCAGATAGAACCGACGTAACGCCGTGATGATTCAGACTCCATTACTACAGAACGGCTCCACATCCGGCTCCGTTTTTAGAACGTTCCGTCGTTCTATATTGTCTACAAACTTCCGCGTCCTGTTTGCATCTAAGCGTGCCGTTAAAAACAGCTGTTCACGGGCAGCGCTCACCTTTCCAAGCTGCCCGACTGTCAGCACTAATTATCAAGTGAGTACGAATATGATTTCCTCCCAGTTTTCCGGTTGGACCCGAGTCTCTTCCCACTCCATCACTTCAGCATGTGCGAGTGCAATATGGACGCTCGTAATGACCCAGCTGACTACAGCTTCTGCTTTGCCGTGTCGCTAATGAACACTGGCTGCAGCACACAAGAGCAACAATCTGGAGTGTTGGGAACAGACGTTCTCGGCTTCGGCGAGGGTGAGATGGGGATCCATCTCTCTGTATATCTATTTAAAGAAGTGCACTTCATGTTGTGGCACAATAACAGGTAGACGTTTCTCTGTAATTGGCTGCTGTTTTATAAAAACACAACGTCTTCTCTCTCAGTAATGCAGATTCAATTTGTTAATACATCAAATATTTACACAGAACAATATGATTTAAGAAGATTTTCACTCAAGCTCAAGACACATAAGGACACTTTTCTTATTTTAAGCCAGTCCACCAAATGTTCCCAATGTGGGCCCTTAAGCAAGGTCCTTAACTATTAACCTAAAGGCTGGGGGTTCAAACATTAAGTCTTCTAAAGGCTTCAAATGTGGGCCCTTAAACAAGACCCTTAACTATTAACCTACAGGCCTTGGGTTAAAACATTAAGTCTACCAAATGTTCCCAATGTGGGCCCTTAAATCAGGCCCCTAACCATTAACCTAAAGGCTAGGGGTTCAAACATCAAGTCTACTAAAGGTTTCCAATGTGGGCCCTTAAGCAAGGCCCTTAACTATTAACCTAAAGGCTGGGGGTTCAAACATCAAGTCTACTAAAGGTTTCCAATGTGGGCCTTTAAACAAGACCCTTAACTATTAACCTACAGGCCTTGGGTTAAAACATCAAGTCTATTAAATGTTTCCAATGTGGGCCCTTAAGCAAGGCCCTTAACTATTAACCTAAAGGCTGGGGGTTCAAACATCAAGTCTACTAAAGGTTTTAAATGTGGACCCTTAAACAAGGCCCTTAACTATTAACCTAAAAGCTGGGGGTTCAAACATCAAGTCTACTAAAGGTTGCCAATGTGGGCCCTCAAACAAGGCCCTTAAATATTAACGTAAAAGCTGGGAGTTCAAACACCAAGTCTACAAAATGTTGCCAATGTGGGCTCTTGAGCAAGGCCCTCAACAATAAATCTGTAGAATGGGGGTTCAAACATCGAGTCTACTAAAAGTTCACAATGTGGACCCTTGAGCAAGGCC
This sequence comes from Corydoras sp. C115, assembly GCA_019802505.1. Lineage (NCBI taxonomy): Eukaryota > Metazoa > Chordata > Actinopteri > Siluriformes > Callichthyidae > Corydoras > Corydoras sp. C115. The sequence goes on along the minus strand of JAFMOC010000244.1, from coordinate 487,778 downwards.
CTTAACCTGAAGGTTGGGGGTTTCAGCAACAGAATATATACTTCAAATATTCAGAACAGGGGCCCTTGAGTAAGGCCCATAATAATTATTAATTATTTAAAGGCTATTGGTTTGTACATCCACTCCACCACAAATGACCAATGTGGGCCCTCGAGCGAGGCCCCTCACTGTTAATCCAAAAAAGGCTTGTCTGCAAACGTCCGTAGCATAAACGCGTTCAATAAAAGGAAACAATATTCCGGAGTTTCGAACGTTTTTAACATGAAACAGAATAAAAGGTCTAAACGCAGGCGGCCGGGCCGAGAGGAGGCGTGTTTTATTGGCAGCGTCGGTAATTAGCATCGAGGCTTCAGCTAAATGGTTTTATAGGACGCACGGCTCTAATAGCGTTGAATCATGACTCGTGGGCAGGAAGGACCATTAGATAAAAGAACACACACACTGAGAACCCGGCGGAACGGTCCCGAGGAGGACGCGGTGATTCATTCCCTTCATATCACCTTTGTTCCAACTTTTGTTTTTCTTTTACCCGGTTATCCTCGCAGTATTGATTTTCCGCGGCACCCTCAGAACCTCAGACTCTCGGCCGAATCGATCCTCCTCTCTCTCCCGCCGCACCCCGGGCCAGCTGCCCGATTCCGGTCTGGTGCCCGCGCCTCGCCCGCTTTGCTTTCGGAGCGGAAGCAACAAGCCGAGCCGCCGAGCACGTCGTGAGGCGAAGACGCGACCCGCTGTTTATTCGGCTCACAGAGCCGTTAGCTTTGATCGCTCCCGCCGCCGGCGACTGACGAAAGACTTCTCCAGAAAACCGCCCGACTCTGATGGACGCTGAGTCCGTTCCAGCCGAGCCGGAGCGCCGGTGTGGACGCCGTGTGTGTGGCGTCTTACTTGGTATCAGACCTGAACTGAGACATCCATCCGTCCATTCGTCCATTATCTTCCCTGTATTCTCTATTAGGGTCGTGCAGGGGGGTTCCCCATGTCCATCCTGGGAGAACGTCTAGTGGAAACCAACGTGGACACGGGGAGAACATGGAAACTCCACCCAGATTGGGATTCAAACCGGGAATCCCTAGCGCTGAGAGGAGAACATGCTAAACCACTAAGCCACCGTGCTGCCCCAACTAAGACATTGTTTTAGCAAAAATACGCTAGGTTGTTTGTTTTAAGCTATTACAACTTAATATGTTTTTTTAGAGGTTGTCAGGGCGTGGTATTAACCTATAGGTCCCCAAGTCCACCAATAGTTACCCATGTGGACCCTTAATCAAGGCCCCTAAATATTTATATTAAGTTTGGGGGTGCAGACATCAAGTCCACCAAAAGTTACCCATGTGGCCCATTAATCAAGGCACCTAAATATTTATATTAAGGTTGGGGGTTCGAACATTAAGTCCACCAAAAGTTACCCATGTGGCCCCTTAATCAAGGCCCCTAAATATTTATATTAAGGTTGGGGGTGCAGACATTAAGTCCACCAAAAGTTACCCATGTGGCCCCTTAATCAAGGCCCCTAAATATTTATATTAAGGTTGGGGGTTCGAACATGAAGTCCACCAATATTTACTCATGTGGCCCCTTAATCAAGGCCCCTAAATATTTATATTAAGGTTGGGGGTGCAGACATTAAGTCCACCAAAAGTTACCAATGTGCCCCCTTTATCAAGGCCCCTAAATATTTATATTAAGGTTGGGGGTGCAGACCTTAAGTCCACCAAAAGTTACCAATGTGCCCCCTTTATCAAGGCCCCTAAATATTTATATTAAGGTTGGGGGTGCAGACCTTAAGTCCACCAAAAGTTACCCATGTGGCCCCTTAATCAAGGCACCTTAATATTTATATTAATGTTGAGGGTGCAGACATTAAGTCCACCAAATGTTACCCATGTGGCCCCTTAATCAAGGCCCCTAAATATTTATATTAAGGTTGAGGGTGCAGACATTAAGTCCACCAAAAGTTACCCATGTGGCCCCTTAATCAAGGCCCCTAAATATTTATATTAAGGTTGGGGGTTCGAACATTAAGTCCACCAATATTTACCCATATGGCCCCTTAATCAAGGCCCCTAAATATTTATATTAAGGTTGGGGGTTCGAACATTAAGTCCACCAATATTTACCCATATGGCCCCTTAATCAAGGCCCCTAAATATTTATATTAAGGTTGGGGGTGCAGACATTAAGTCCACCAAAAGTTACCCATGTGGTTGGGGGTTCGAACATTAAGTTGACAGTAAGTTTCCTATGTGGCCCCTTTGAGCAAGTCCCATAACACCTCGTCCCTCCTCATGTCCTCCCTGTGTCTGCAGGGTTTTCCTCCCGCATTCCAACGACCGACGTGGCTGAAGGCGCGACTTTTGTAAAACGGCCACAGAAGGTTCGGTTGCTTGGTAACAGCGTTTTAAAGGAAACTCATTTTTAGTGCGCTTTCAAATAAAACTAAGAATATTAGCAGCATTTCGCTTCGCATTAAAGCCCCAGATGTTACGGAGTGAAGTCGTGTTGTTGCCCGTCAGGGGGATGAATCAGAGGCCACGCTGCGTAATTGGTTGGCGGTGAACGTGGCGCGTGAAGCTGCTACAGCAGACTAAAAGCTCTGGGCGGCGTTCGTTCTCAATGAGACGTGTTCCCCTTTAATAGTTCCTCTGGCTTGCGAGGCTTCAGTAACAGACGAGTGAATCACGGAACCGGCCCGTTCTACCAAATCCGCAACACCACTGATTTAATGGTCATGTGACCGTTCTCCTGTGGTTCTTAATGAGGTTGGGGAGCTTTTGAGACGCCTCCTTGGGGTGAACGGTTTAAAGAGCCTTGGCTGAATTTCGGATTTCACTCTGCAGAGATCTCATCATCGTCCACTTATTCCTTAACTGGGGTCAGGGTCGGGGGGGGGGGGGGGGGTTCCTTATGTCCATCCAGTGGAGAATTTTGGGTGCTGGGTGGATACACCCTTCTCGCAGAGACACACACAAACACTTTAGCAGCCAATTCACCTTGAATCCATGTTTTTTGGACTGTGGGAGGAATCCGGAGAACCTGAAGGAAACCCACATGGACACGAGGAGAACATGGACACTCCACCCAGATCCCCAGCGCTGAGAGACGAGGTACTAACCACCACACCCCCGTGTCATGACTCCCATCCCCATCCCCAGTGAGAATGATCATCTGTGCAGTGACTGGTACCTAGAACCTTCTTGGTACCCATGCAGACCCTCAATAACATCTGGATGCCGGCCACATCTGGCGCCACACCAACGCATGTCCTCGAATAAAAAACAACAGTCCGCATGTCAACACATCTGCTTCAGGTTTGAAAAAAGCCCACACGGTTCCACGTCTCACGGCACATCTGCTTCACATATGGCTGCGCTACTCACCAGGGAACCCCTGCCTGGTTCCTAACATGATGCATATGTGGCCCACATCCCGCCCAAGAGCCGTCACTCCGCGGGGCAAGTGGTCCAGATGAAAATGAGGGACGTGGGCCAGAATCATTTAGCCCTGTGGGTACCACGAAGTTCCAGTTTTAGTTCCTTCAACACCGTTTCTTTCATATTGATGTCCATCCATCCATCCATTACCTTCCAATTAATCCTCTATTAGGGTCGCGGGGGGGGTGGTTCCCATGCCCATCCAGGGGAGAACGTTTCGGGTGCTGGGAACACCCAGGACAGGACGCCAATCTATAACTGGACACACATTCACACACCAAGACACACTCTATATGGGGCAATTTGGAGAATTCAACTGACCTTAACTGACCATGTTTTTGGACTGTGGGAGGAAACCGGAGAACCCGGAGGAAACCCACGCGGACACGGGGAGAACCGTATTGATGTCCATCCATTCATTATCTTCCGCTTTATCCTCTATTAGGGTCGCGGTGGGGTTCCCCATGCCCATCCAGGGGAGAACGTTTCGGGCGCTGGACAGATACACCCAGGACAGGACGCCAATCTATCACTGGGCACACACTCACTCACACACACACACTCTATATGGGGCAATTTGGAGAATTCAATTGACCTTAATCCATGTTTCTGGACTGTGGGAGGAAACCGGAGAACCCGGAGGAAACCCACGGTGACAACCATATTGATGTTGGTTATGTAAAATAAAAACCTTTCCGTCGCTATCGGTTACCCGTCTCCCTCACCCCTCCGGATCAGAGCGGCAGCTGCCGAATCCTCCATCTTAAGCTTAAAGCCTTTAATAAAAACCCCCATGTATTAATAATGACCCGTCTTCCTTCACGTCAATGAGAGAAGCTCAAGTCTGCCCCCTTGTGCCTTCTGACGTTCCCCCGAGGACTTTGGATCAAATATAGATGACCTGGTTTCTCCGATTCTACAGATAACGCTCCACGCGCTCATTATGTGGTTTTTACGCCGCTGAATTATGCAGGACGTTCCGTTTAGTGGACGCCGTTCCGCCGTCCTCGCTAGCGTTCTCTTCCTCTCTGTTTGTCTTTTTTATTTTTTATTTTTTTGTTGGTCTTTTTATTTTCGTGGAAATCCCGCCTCGCTGCTGATGCGGACGTTTATGCAGCGAGCCATCTGTGTTGGGGTCTCGGTGGAGCTGGCTGGAGGAGAACAGCAGGGACAGGCCCGAGCCACGCTCATTAGGAAGGACGAGAGACACTGCCAGGCCTCTCTCTGTCTCGCTCTCTCTCTCTCTGTCTCTCTCAGACACTTTCCTGCAGAATTTGCCATTTACATCCTACAACAAGTCCTCCACCGGCCGAGATGCTTGTTTCTCCTCGACCCCCGCCCCAACCCCCCAGCCCCCCACCCCCCCCATATCCTGCCTGAATTAGATAAAGCGCAGAACATCGCGGCTGGCGCGGGTTTAATATGAGCGCGGTCCAGCTGTGTTTACGACGAGGACACGGACGAAGTGAGGACTCAATGAGAAGCCTGGCTCTGAAAGGGGGAGGAGCAAAACGCCAAGGAAGCATTTGAAGCAAAGGCCTTTAAAACTGAGCTAAATTGCCCCTATATAGTATATGTGTGTGTGTCCAGCGATGAATTGATACCCTGTTCTGGGGGTTCGATCTTCCCAGTGTTGAAACATTGGGGAACCAATGGGAACCAAATTTAAAGCATTTAAAGCCAAGGACTTAAAAAGTGGGCGGGGTACAGTGGCATGGGTGTCAATGTGTCCACCTCTCAGTGATGGGGATTCCCGGTTCGAATCCCAATCTGGGTAGAGTGGTGCCATGTTCTCCCTGTGTGTGTGTGTGTTTCTTCCAAATACATGGATTCAGGGTGAACTGGCTGCTCTAAATTGCCCCTATATTGTATGTGTGTGTGTGTGTGTGTGTGTGTGTGTGTGTGTGTGGGAGTTGAGTGTGTGGCCAGCGATGAATTGATACCCTGTTCTGGGGGTTCGATCTGCCCAGTGTTGAAACATTGGGGAACCAATGGGAACCAAATTTAAAGCATTTAAAGCTAAGGACTTTAAAAGTGGGCGGGGTACGATGGCATGATGGTCAATGTGTCCACCTCTAAGTGATGGGGATTCCAGGTTCGAATCCCAGTCTGGGTAAAGTGGTGCCATGTTCTCCCTGTGTGTGTGTGTGTGTGTGTGTGTGTGTGTGTGTGTTTCCTTCCAAATACATGGATTCAGGGTGAACAGGCTGCTCTAAATTGCCCCTATTTAGTATGTGTGCCCAGTGATGAATTGGTGTCCTGTTCTGGGTCGAAAGGTTGGAGAACCGTGGGGAACCCGTTCACCCCGCTGAAGTTGGGACTTAGAAACAGGACGTTGTGTTTGAAGTATGATCACCCGACCAAACTGCCTCACAGAGTAACTGGCAACCTCCCGGGGGGGGGCGACCCCATGCCTGTTATGAGATGCATCTGCTGCCAGAAGAAATCCTTTAGCTCCGCCCATTTGTGCTGAGCGATGCTCCGCCAAAGGGAATGAAGAGAATAGACCGGACCGTCCCGCGGCCGCGCTCACCCCGCCGCCGGCCAGCGAGGAAGGGCGGCGCCCTCGCGGAGTGATCTCTCTTGCGGTCGCCTATTGATGGACTCGCCGGCCTGAGCGAGAGCGATCGCTGGTGCGGCCACACTGGCCTCTCTGATAGGCTCTGACTAACGATCAGTGTCATCGAGCCCGGGAGGACCGCGCCAGCTGCATCCGCCGCCCTCGCCCTCTTCCTCTGCCCATTCATCATCATCATCCTCGGCAGGCCTCGGGCCGACCTCTCCCGTCCGTCGCCCCTTTCCGCCTCCGGCGAGCGCGATCGGCCGCCACGTACTTTACTCTTTATTTATCGAGGGGACGTCCGGCCTCTAACTGCAGCTCACGGGTCAGCGATCCGCATAGGGAGGGGGGCGCCAGAGCGCGGGCGATCCGTCTGCGTTTACAGACCTATAGAGGCGTTAATTCCCACCTGCCAATAGACCACGCGGTAAACAACATTCGCGAGGATTATTGAGGTGTTCTCCTCGGCGTACGGGGACGGAACCGGCTCGCGGGGGGGCGGCGGGGGGCGACCCAACGACGAGACCCGACGACGCGACCCACTGGTCAGGAATGAGACCATTACAGAATTTGATGCTACAATTATTACCTCAGAAATGACATCGATTTTACGATTATTGCGCAATAAACAACTTCAAGAATCAAAGGATCGCTGCACGGGTTCGAATGTTTTGTTATTTTTTTAAATGGAAACCACAAATAACATTTTATTATCGTCTTGTTCGATGAAAAATCGACATATTTGAATTCGTTTGATTCAAATTTATTTGTGTTCAGTGCACGTTGCACCACCTTTAAAGGTTTAACGTACTCAAGGAGCCTCAATGGTAGCTTGGGATTCGAACCCACAATCTTCAGATTGGTGGCCCCACACCCCAACCACTGAGCTACCACGCCCTGAGCTCACACTGTGCAGCCCAAACACAAGGTCCACGCCCTTCAACCCTTCTAATTGCAGGGGATAGGTGATTACAGGTAAGGGGCATTTGATTGGAGCATGTTAAAATAAATCAATATTGGTGGCGATTATTATTAATCGGTCTTATTTGAGAGTTTAAGATGTGCTCCTCCCAGCGCTGGGGATTCCTGGTTTGAATCTCAATCTGGGTGGAGTTTGCATGTTCTCCCCTTGTCCACATGGGTTTCCTCCGGGTTCTCCGGTTTCCTCCCACAGTCCAAAAACATGGATCAAGATCAATTCATTCATTCATTATTTATTAGGGTCACGGTGGGGTTCCCCATGCCCATCCAGGGGAGAACGTCTTGGGCGCTGGGCAGATACACCCAGGACAGGGCACCAATCCATTGCTGGGCACACACTCACACACACACACACACACTCTATGTATATGGGGCAATTTTGAGAATTTAATTGACTTGATCCATGTTTCTGGACTGTGGGAGGAAACCGGAGAACCCGGAGGAAAGCCACACGGACACGGGGAGAACATGGAAACTCCACCCAGATGGGGATTCGAACCTGGAATCCCCAGCACTGAGAGGCGAACGTGCTAAACCACTAAGCCACCGTGCCGCCCATCAAGGTCAATTGAATGCTCCAAATTGCCCCATATAGAGTGTGTGTGTGTGAGTGAGTGTGTACCCAGTGATAGATTGGCGCCCTGCCCAGCGCCTGAAATGGACATGGAGAACCCACTCCCCCCAGAGCCGGTCCAATAAACCCAGGTTTAAACGAGCTCCATCATCAGGGCTTAAGACCGTCCCCAAAAATAAAGCCGCCTTTTGAAAGTCTGTTGTTATGCGGCTCGGAGGAGCTTTGATCAATCACAATTAATGGAAGCTTAGGCAGAGTTTTGCTCCCCCCCCCACCACCACCCCCACCCCCCCGAAGCCTGTCATCCCTCGCTCGGCGTCCTCATTACGATTCAATAAGGCAAAGCAAACAAAGCCCAAGATCCTGCTGCAATACCTAAACCTATTATCTCAGCAGTTCTGGCTCCTCTGCTGTGACAAATTGGTCGGGGCGTTAACCCAAATGGAAAAAAGCACATGGTGAGGACCGACCTGCACGGAGAACCCAGTTCCAGAGCGTGGACGCGTGACGACGTGGACGTTCCAGCGAGCCTTCCCGGGGGCGTGGCCACACGTTCGGCGGGCCGTACGGTACGTCGTTACCCAGAGCGGGCGCGGGCCGGGGCCGGATGCTGCTGCGTGGGGGTGCCGGCATCGATCAGCGGAAAGCTCCGAGCGCGCCGGGCCTGACGGCAGCCTTTAATTAGTCTCTCACATGAAGGTCAAAGTCATTTACGCTCAGCGCCGGTCGCCCGGTTGAACGGGGCTCGGGTCCGCTAAAAACGCCTGCCATTTCGCAAAATGCAGCTCTGCGGCTCTGTGAATAGAGCCGGGGGGTGGGGGGGTGGGGGGGTGGGGGGGGCGATGTTTCGGCTCCGCGTTACACTCCGCGAGCGACGGGAGCGACGGGTAATCCCGCTGCGTTCGGCGTTTTATCGGCGTGCAGCCCGCTGATGGCGCTGGACTTGGTGTTGATTCAAAGTCAAGCTCATCCTGGCACCCGCAGCTTTTGGGTGGGGTTGGGGGTGGGGGTGGGGGTGGGGGCGGTGGTGGGGGTGGGGGCGGTGATGGGGGTGGCGGTGATGGGGTGTTTTTAGTGGCACATCTTCATCCATCACACAGACTACACTATTGAATCTATGTTTTTTGGACTGTTTATGTGAGGAAACTGGAGAACCTATAGAAATCCCACATAGAGAACATGGAACCTCCACCCACATTTGGATTCCAACTTGATCCCCCGGTGGACGTGCTGACCACTGCCCCATCGTGCCGCCCCCCCATCCCTAAAGTGTTTACGGTTATCCTCATACAGCGCGCCCTCAGTAATGAACACAGTGGTGGGGGGGCTGAAGTGCTGTTTCTGTTTGTCCATACGCATCAGTGTCTCCTCCCTGATGGGACCTGTTACGAGTGACAGCGTCAAGGCGGAGCTTGTCCATCCTGATCAGCAGCCTCGCCCAATCAGGTGACAGAGCTAACCACCTTTATTTATCAATGTCTCCACCTTAAAACATAAAGAGTTACAGAGTCCAGAGTCCTGTCCTATTCTGAGGTATGCATGAGGAGGGTGAGGAGGATGAGGAGGCTGAGGAGGGTGAGGTTATGGAGGGTTGAGAAGGGTAAGAAGGATGAGGAGGTTGAAGAATGTGATGAGTTTGAGGAGGTTCAGGAGGATGAGGAGGGTTATGAAGGGTTGAGGAGGGCAAAAGGATGAAGAGGTTAAGGAGGGTGAAGAGTCTGAGGAGACTTTAAAGGGCGAGGATGTTGAGGAGGTGTGAAGAGGGTAAGGAGGTTGAGGAGGTTGTGGAGGGTGAGAAGTTTGGGGAGGGTGAGGAGGGTGATGGGTTTAAGGAGGGTTGAAGAGGGTGAGGAGGTAGTGGAGGTGTGAAGAGGGCAAGGAGGTTGAGGAGGTTGAGGAGGTTGTGGAGGATGTGGAGTTTGAGGAAGGTGAGAAGTTTGGGGAGGGTGAGGAGGGCGAGGACGTTGAGGAGTTTGAGGAGGGTGTGGAGGTTGTGGAGGTGTGAAGAGGGCAAGGAGGTTGAGGAGGTTGAGAAGGTTGTGGAGGATGTGGAGTTTGAGGAGGGTGAGAAATTTGGGGAGGGTGAGGAGGGTGATGGGTTTAAGGAGGGTTGAAGATGGTGAGGAGGTTGAGGAGGGTGATGGGTTTAAGGAGGGTTGAAGAGGTTGAGGAGTTTGTGGAGGTTGTGGAGGGTTGAGGAGGTTTAAACGAGGGGGGGTGGAGGTTCCAGAACGTTCCGTTTCCTGGTCGCTCTCTGATTGGTTCATTTGTCGAATCTCCGCACATCTTAATCCGTCACTGCGTTCTGCGAGGGTTCTCATTAGGAACCGATCTGTCTGATCTGTCTGATATCCCGACCGCGAGGTACGACAGCGCGATTCGTTCTGCGTCTGAGGATCAAAGAGAACCACCGTCGTTACGGAACCATCACGAGACGGCAGGGTGGAGGACACTGCCAGCGGCCGATGATCTGAGTTTATCTCACTCCCACCCGCTCCATATCCCGTCATCACCCAGTTATCAGCCGAGTCACAGCGACCGTACGGTTTACAGGCGGCGGGGGTGCGGGGGGTGCGAGGGGGTGCGGGGGGCGGTAATCCTATTTCAGCTAAATCACATCAGCACAGGAAGCTCTGGAACCTACAGTCATCACACATTTGCTTTACGATCTCAAACTGACCAATCAGCTGCAGGCTGAGGGATCTGAAAAAGGAACGCAGCTACGAGGTCAAAGGTCACGTTCCCCGAGACTCCAGAACCAAAACAGAACCGTAACAGAACCAAAACAGAACCATACCAGAACCAAAACATAACCATAACAGAACCATAACAGAACCAAAACAGAGCCAAAACAGAACCAAATGGGGGTCCCCATGCCCATCCAGGGGAGAACGTTTCGGGCGCTGGGCAGATACACCCAGGACAGGACGCCAATCTATCCCTGGACACACACTCACTTACACAGACACACTCTATATGGGGCAATTTTCATTTGACCTTGATCCATGTTTTTGGACTGTGGGAGGAAACCGGAGAACCCGGAGGAACCCCACGCGGACACGGGGAGAACATGGAAACTCCACCCAGATGGGGATTGGAATACTTTCTGGTTTAGGGCTCAGTTTGCACTCAAATACTTAGTTGCATTAAATTGCATTGTGGATGGCGGCACGGTGGCCCAGTGGTTTAGCATGTTCTCCTCTCAGCACTGGGGATTCCCGGTTTGAATCCCAATCTGGGTGGAGTTTCCATGTTCTCCCCGTGTCCGCGTGGGTTTCCTCCGGGTTCTCCGGTTTCCTCCCACAGTTCAAAAACATGGATCAAGTCAATTGAGTTCTCCAAATTGCCCCATATAGAGTGTGTCTGTGTGAGTGAGTGTGTCCAGAGATAGATTGGCGCCCTGTCCTGGGTGTATCTGCCCAGCGCCCAAAACGTTCTCCCCTGGATGGGCATGGGGAAACACTGGTCCACCCCCACCCCCCCACGACCCTAATAGAGGATAAAGTGGAAGATAATGGATGGATGCCTTGTGGACCAACAGAATCCGACAGAGACGTACGGATTTACGTCCTAATTTAAATCGAGGTCCAGATCAGGAGACGGGAACATAATGAGCACCTGATTAATGGACTGTCTTCGTCAGCAGAGCGTCTCTCGTCTTTAATACAGTGATGTCTGAGTTCTGCTATAGGCTCCGAGTACTCGGAGTGCTGATCTATACGGCTCGGGGTCCCTGTTGGCTCCCAAATGGATGGGCGGATGCTGCTGCAGCGGCGCTCCTCTGAAGTGTGGAAGTTTAAGGTGGCGTGAGGCGGAGAGAGGTGGAGGGACGGCGCGAGATGAAAGGCGAAGCCCGCATGAAGGAAGACATCAATATTCAATGTGTTCAGAGGCCCTTTCTTTTGCAGAACCGTGCAGAACGTCCTCGTGCATCCAGACACCATTTTGTTCTTCCCCTTCCCTTCCAGCGCTCCACGCTCGCGATCGGCATGACGACCCGATCCAGGACGCCGGCGCCGGCCTAATTACAAACGCCAGGGCTGGATTTGAGCCGGCGGCGTTTCTCCGAACCCTCGTTCGGTCCAAACGGACGGGAACCGGAAGAGAACGCAGGACGCAGGACGCAGGACCGTACAGCCGAGCTGGGCAGGCTTTCAAAGCGCGATGGTGGGTTATGAAATATGGATGGCCGAGCTGAGGGGGTGGCGCGGTTCTGGGTGTTTTTTTTCTTCTCCGGCAGCGGTACTGGAGCGCCGGGCGTGTGGGCCCGACCGAAATAGATGACTTATGAGATAATGCACTGACTTATTGAAGATGTTCGGGATTGAAAACGGAACGTCCTCCCACTTTCTAAACGCCTTCCAGCCTGAGTCACCGCCTCATGTCGTCAGGACGTCTGTGTTGCCTTCAAATTCGGCCCCTCTGTTTCAATTACAGCGGAAAAAAAGCTCTCTGCCTTTAAATCCTCATAAAAGATGATTTGTTTTACTAAAACAAAGGTGGCTTAGTGGTTTGGCATGTTCTCCTCTCAGCTCTAGGGGGATTCCCGGTTCCAATCCCAATCTGGGTGGAGTTTCCATGTTCTCCCGGTGTCCGCGTGGGTTTAGCCCGGGTTTTCCGGTTTCCTCCCACAGTCCAAAAACATGGATCAAGGTCAACTGAATGCTCCAAATTGCCCCATATAGAGTGTGTATGTGTGAGTGAGTGTGTGCATGTATATATGAATATGTATATAGATTTAATTCCCATCCCCTTCTATCATTCATCCATCCATTATCTTCTGCTTTATCCTCTAGTAGGGTCGCGGGGGGGTTCCCCATGCCCATCAAGGGGAGAACGTTTGGGGCGCTGGGCAGATACACCCAGGACAGGACGCCAATCTATCGCTGGGCACACACTCACTCACACTCTATATCGGGCAATTTTGGAGAATTCAATTGATGTTTTGGGACATGTTTTTGGACTGTGGGAGGAAACCGGAGAACCCGGAGGAAACCCACGTGGACACGGGGAGAACCTGGAATCCCCAGCACTGAGAGGAGAACATGCCAACCACTAAGCCACCGTGCCGCCCCCTCTATCATCTAATCCTATTAATTCCGAACCCTCAGATGGTCACATGTTCCAGATTAAGGACAGTTCTCCTGAACAGACGCGAGCCAGGCGTTTGTTTTGTCCGCTGTCAGTTCGCGGGTTCTCCGGCGCACTCTGTTGTTTGGAATTCAGCGCTGCGTCCTGTTCGGTCTGCTTTATTGGCATGACGATGAGAATCCATTTGTTCTGCCAAAGCTTGGATTAGAAATCGTTAGGGCTGAAGTATTACAGGAAACTCAAACATCCCGGACATGGACACTGCAGAATGTAGAACCCGCAGAACCCGCAGAACCCGCCAGGCCTTTACGTCCCATGACGTCGGCCGAATTAGTCGCACATGCACTAACGAGCGCAATAAGAATGCCGACACGGTCGGGAATTATTGATCCTAAACGAGTTTATTTTCAAAGCTGCCGATCGAGATAGGACCAACGGGGGACGGAACACGTTCCGCAGATGCCACCGGTCAGACGGTCAGGCGGTCAGATGGACACTCACATGACAATCCATGACTATTTTGTATGCTGCGTGTTTGATGGATGGTAAATGGTGGAAAATGTATTCAGGCAAAGGGAGAACACTTCAACCTGTCCCCAGACCGAGATCCATGCATCTTTGGTCACATGATGCAGTTGGACCCCAGAGACCAGAGACGGTCTCATTGTACGCAGAACAGGTATCATTTGGGTGGTAGATTGTTTATGGTCAGTTCTGCAGTGACACTGATGTGGTGAGGGGGGTTTTAGTGCAGCAGTGCTGCTGGATTTTCATTTAAACACCTCAGTCACACTGCCGGGATAGGACTAATGCACCCACCCAATAATCCCTGCTCTGTGGTGCTACTATTGGTGGTGGTACCATAGAACTTGCAAACTTCAACCTGTCCCCAACCTGTCACCGAGAACCATGTCTCTTTGGTCACATGATGCAGTTGGATCCCAGAGACGATCTGATTGTACGGAGAACAGGTATTATTATTATTATTATTATTATTAACAGGGAGTTTTGTCTTGCCACTGTCGCTTCGTCTTGCTCTTTGGGGGTTTAAAGGCTTTTAACTCTTTAAATCTGCTCTGTGATGATGTACTATTGTAAAAAAAAGCGCTCTATAAATAAATGACTTGAATCATTACTTGTATCATTTGGGTGGTGGATTGTTGATGGTCAGTTCTGCAGTGACACTGATGTGGTGAGGGGGGTTTTAGTGCAGCAGTGCTGCTGGGATAGGAATAATGCACCCACCCAATAATCCCTGCTCTGTGGTGCTATTGAAGGGAGAACATGCAAACTTTAACCAGTCCCCAGTCCCAGAGAACCATGCCTCTTTGGTCACATGATGCAGTTGGATCCCAGAGACGGTCTGATTGTACGGAGAACAGATATCATAACAGGCAGTTTTGTCTTGCCACTGTCGCTTCGTCTTGCTCTTTGGGGGTTTAAAGGCTTTTAAACTCTTTAAATCTGCTCTGTGATGATGTACTATGGTAAAAAATCGCTCTATAAATAAATTAATTGAATCATTACTTGTATCATTTGGTTGGTGGATTGTTGATTGTCAGTTCTGCAGTGACACTGATGTGGTGAGGGGGGTTTTAGTGCAGCAGTAATGCACCCATCCAATTATATAAGTGTTATATAAATAAATAACTTGAACTTGTATCATTTGGGTGGTGGATTGTTGATTGTCAGTTCTGCGGTGACACTGGTGTGGTGAGGGGGGTTTTAGTGCAGCAGTGCTGCCTCGAAAGGAATAATGCACCCACCCAATAATCCCTGCTCTGTGGTGGTATTATACTATTGGTGGTGGTACTATAGGGAGAACATGCAAACTTCAACCTGTCCCCAGACCCAGAGAACCATGCCTCTTTGGTCACATGACGCAGCTGGATCCCGGAGCCGGTCTGATGGTAGACGGGGATCGTGTCAGCATGGCGGTGCTGGATGTATAATGTGCGTTGCGTGTTCGTGTTCATGTTGGCGTTGGTAATTGTCGCCGACTCATTACGCGTGTCTCATACAGCGGCAGACGAGGACGTGATGTGCTGCCAGGACGCAGCACTCTTTTGCTCCAGATACAGCTCATTAGAATTGCTAATGACGAATGCTAATGTAAATGAGTGCTTAGTATATTTGTGGTTGCTCTCGCCTGTTTACAATTGAGTTTCTAATTTGGAGGAAGTGCACTCTCAGGGCAAGAGGGCTGTTAAGACCGAAGGCAAAGTGAAGAAAAAGAACAAATAAAAAATAAAAAATAAACAACCCTGGTGCGAATTTCCATTAACGACAATTAAACAATCAATTAGCAATTAAAAGCTTGGCGTCCAGCGGCGACCACGACGGCGATAAAGTTCAAACCTCACGTCTTATTCCAATCACCGAGTCAGGTATTTATGAACATCAGCTCTAGGGTTGGTGTTCCAATCCCCCCCCCCCCCCAAAAAAAAAAAAAAACAAGTCAGAAAATCTTCATCTAGTTTTAGTTCGTAGTGTTTGGCATGTGATTTGGACACGCCCCCTTTTCTCCATCATACACATGGACTTCATTATCTTCTGCTTCATCCTCTACTAGGGTCGCGGGGAGGCGGGGGGTTCCCCATGGCCATACAGAGGAGAACATTTTGGGAGCCAATCTATTACTGGACACACACTCACTCACTCACACAAACACACTCTATATGGGGCAATTTGGAGCATTCAATTAACTTTGATCCATGTTTTTGGACTGTGGGAGGAACCCGGAGAACCCGGAGGAACCCCACACGGACACGGGGAGAACATTGGAACTCCACCCAGATTGGGATTCCAACCAGATAGAGTTTGTAGTTTTATAATTACAGACTGTAGTCCATCTATGTTCTTTGTTGTTGTTAGTCCCCTGTTGGTTCTCTGTTCTCTGTTGGTCAGGAGCATCACAGAACAGGTATCATCTGGGTGGTGGATTGTTGATTATCAGTTCTGCAGTGACACTGATGTGGTGAGGGGGGGGGGTTTAGTGCAGCAGTGCTGCTGGAGTTTCATTTCTCCACCTCAGCGTCACTGCTGGGATAGGACTAATGCACCCACCCAATAATCCCTGCTCTGTGGTGGTACTATTGGAGTCCTGACCATTAGAACAGAGTACACAGTATGTACTGTAGAACACAAACAGCTGGACTACAGAGTGGAACTGTAGAACTACAAAGTCCATCTGTTCGGGACGTGGAGCTGAGAACATGGAGGATAGCTGGAGCAGAACGAGGGTTTACCTCGTATTTGTAAGTCCTCGGCGTCTTTGTAAGTCCTTTGTTCATGCAAAGCCTCATCTGAAATGAAAAGTCCCCAGTTCCCCGCCGCAGAGGGCGTCGAGTTTAACGCTCAGCGGCTTAACGCAGACGTTAGAACCTCACCGATCGAGGATCCCCGGATCGAGGTTCCACATAAACCACTCTGTAATTATTAGAATCAGGTTTATGTCTGGTTTTAACGATCCGGGCTCGTTACTCTGGGTTTATAAATCACGCTCGCGTCCCGGCTGAGTCGTCTTCCGCCGGCTCATTTCAGAACTTCAGACGGCACTTTTTCGGAGCCCCTTTACGACGCCGAGTCCCGACGCCGTCCCATCGACGCCTTCACGCCTCCGAGCTGCGGCGCCCCCTCCGGATGGGTGATTGGTTTCGACTGACTTTGATAGCCGAGGCTAATTGCTTAATCGCTCTCGCTTGGCGTTTCCGTAAACAGCACGTTTCATTCCCCCGTCATTCAAACGGGGGGGGGGGGTCTATGGTTGATGGTTTGGTTAGTTGGTTGGTTGGTTGGTTGATGGTTTGGTTGGTTGGGTGGTTGGTTGGTTGATGGTTTGGTTGGTTGGTTGGTTGGTTTCGGGAGCGCCGGCCGACATGAGGACTAAAGGACGACCTCGGGTGGAGAGAAGGACCACCAGAGAATCGGTCCGAAAAACGGCCTCCGATCGACGGAACAGATTCGGAACCGGAGTAGCATTTCACTCTGAGTCATAGGCACAGTCAATCGAATTCTCAAAATTGCCCCATATAGAGTGTGTCTGTGTGAGTTCTCCCCTGGATGGGCATGGAGAAACCCCCCCCCCCCCACGCAACCCTAGTAGAGGATAAAGCAGATAATAATAGATGGATGAATACCTTTAATGAGGTGCAGATTAAACCTCTATGATTGTACCTGGGATGCCTTAATGCAGGGACGGGGGGGGTGTTCCCCATGCCCCCCCCCCCAGGCATCCCAGGTACAATCAGGGGAGAACTCACACAGACACACTCTATATGGGGCAATTTGGAGAATTCGATTGACTGTGCCTATGACTCTGGCGTTTTTCGGCCGTGCGTTCCAGAGTCAAATGCTACTCCGGTTCCGAATCTGTTCCGTCGATCGGAGGCCGTTTTTCGGACCGATTCTCTGGTGGTCCTTCTCTCCACCCGAGGTCGTCCTTTAGTCCTCATGTCGGCCGGCGCTCCCGAAACCAACCAACCAACCAACCAAACCATCAACCACCCAACCACCCAACCAACCAAACCATCAACCAACCAACCAACCAACTAACCAAACCATCAACCAACCAACCAACCAAACCATCAACCAACCAACCAACCAACCATCAACCAACCAACCAACCAACCAAACCATCAACCAACCAACCAACCAACCAACCACGGAGATGAAAGGAAACCCACGGTTATGTGAATTCCTCTTTGAAGATGTCTTCCTCGCACCCCCCCAATCCCCCCCCCCCCCCTCCCACCCAACCTCAGCAACACCCTCACCCGCCGTGTCTCGGAACGCGTGACGATGTAATTCCCATCAGCCCCGGAAAGACGGACATAACGAAGCCGGCTTTCTCCTCCTCCTGGTTCCTCCATCGCTCCGGATCCCGGTTCTCCTCCCCCGTTCCTCTCCCTCTCTGTACGTCCGTCACGTCCGTCCGTCTCTTTATCCGTCTGTCTCCGCTCCCCCATGTAGCGTGTGTTTAAGCGGACTCGCGCGGTCTGTTTATTCTCGCTGCGCGTGACGGGCATCTCAATTCGGGACGGACGGGAGCGCCGGGACGGGAGCGCCGGGACGGGAGCGCGGCGCCCTGATCTGCCTGGCAAACAAGAGGGCATCAACCACGCAGCGTGCACATTAACGAGACGCGACGCCGCCGCCATGAATATTCACGCGGCCGGGCCTTTGATCAGACGCTCTCTCTCTCTCTCTCTCTCTCTCGCCCGTCCTTCTCACTCGCTTTCTGTCTCACGCTGCCATTTTTATTAAGTCCTTCTCATCAGATCGTCTCCCTGATGGCGGCGGCGGCGGCGTCCACGTCCGCTATGCTAACCCTTATCAGCCGCTTCATAAACAGCTCGTGACACTGCGCTCAGCCGAGGGCGGTGGATGGAAACGCAGATAGCGGCGACGGGGAAAGGTGCAGCACGGTCAATAGTGATTCTGATTATTGACTGCACGGACTGCATGATGGGAAATCTTTTTTGAGTCGGGTATTACCCGACCCAACATGGTGCTTGAGGCGCACAGACGTTGCCCAACAGGAATACATCAAAGAAACGAAGGAAAATTGGGTAGCGATTCGACCCTAGCATTGTTGCGCCGACTGGGCCGGGACGCTAGGGGGATTTCTGGGCCGGGACGCTAGGACGCATTTCTCGTCTGAAGGGCGAGAAATGGATGCCTTGACCTCAGTTGCGTAGCATCCTACAGCTCGCCACTCTCTCCTAGGACTGGCGAGAATGAGGTTGGCGGTACCTTATACGTTGCTCACCTCCCTGAGAACGTGTGGCAGTAGCACAGCGGGGCTGGGGTGGAAGGCGGAGCCATCGGCAATGGACTTTGAGGTAATTAAAGGTAATAAACGCCCTGCTGATCGTGTGCGCCCTTCATAAGCAGGAACATCACACGCCGTGGGGGAGAGGTCATAGTTGATCTGATGTTCCTACTGATTATAAAGTCCATCTGCCGATGGCTCTGCCTTCGCCCCCCGGGGGCGCTGCACGTGTTGTGTAGCCTCCTAAATTATGCAACTAACAGTTTGCAGGTCATTAACCCACGAAACACGGAATTAATATAAATAAGGAATTAATCGTGTTTCACGTTAATGCCGAACGCTTCCGACCGCCTTCAAAAGGCAATAAACCGAAATCCAGCCGGGCTCCGGCGGGGAAATCCCGGATGATGAAAGCCGGATGAGGTTTACAGCGAGAGGACGATCAGCCGGCGCCGAGAATAAAGTCAGAAGGCGAGGAACGGGGAAGCCGAGAGCGGGGGCTCGCCGATGACTAATACAGCATCACGTATGCAGAGCAGCAGGGATTGGGTTTGCATCGACGTTATTACTGGGTTCTTCCTTTATTGCTCTCTCACGGCGGAGGGTTCCACGCGCTCGGGCCGTCGGTCCCGCACCGTCGTACGTGGACGGGAACCGACGCCTGGAACCTCTTCAGGTTAAAATAACGGAAGTGGAATGAATTCTCCGTCTTCCTTATGGGTCTATAAGAGAGTGTGGGGGTGGGGGTGGGGGGGTGGAGGGTGGATCAGGTGTTCCTCTGGCGTCTTTTATTTTTTTCCTCCTCATTCATAAAGGATGAGGAACGGCGCGGCGGATTATTTTAGCATTCTGAAAGTGTTCAAATATTTAATACCCTACAAAACGCAGCCTTTCGAGTTTGGGGGTTTGGAGCGAGACGCCGAGGCTGTTGATTCGCCGTCACGGCCGGGTGTTTCGGAGTCATTTTATAAGCCGTAATAAACGACGAGGCCAAATTTTAACGCCGCCATCAGAGGAAACGAGGGCAGGGACGGCGCCAGCCTCACAAACGCTCCACCAACGGGATGCAATCGAACCCGCAGCACCGGGGTTCCGTTGATGTAACTAACAGCCATATGTTGATGTGAATTCGTCCCAAATTGGACATTTTGCGGCTTTTCCCTTCCCTTCTGCGCATTTTGCCATGATGCAGCCCCCCCGGGAGCAACCAGGGTTCAGGATCCTGCTCAAGGAACCACAATGGTAACTTGGGATTTGAACCCACAACCTTCAGACTGGTGGCCCCACACCCCTACCACGCCCTGGGCTCACACTGTGCAGCCCAAACACAAGGTCCACCCCCTTCAACCCTTCTAATTGTATGGGGTAGGTGATTACAGGTAAGGGGCATTTGATTGGAGCATGTTCAAATAAATCAACATTGGTCGGTCTAATTTGAGAGTTTAGCATGTTCTCCTCTCAGCGCTGGGGATTCCCGGTTTGAATCCCAATCTGGGTGGAGTTTCCATGTTCTCCCCGTGGGTTTCCTCCGGGTTCTACAGCTTCCTCCCACAGTCCAAAAACATGTATCAAGGTCAATTGGATGCCCTTAATTACCCCTATACAGTGTGTGTATGTTCGTGTGTGCCCAGTGAAGGGGGAACCCCCCGCGACCCTAGTAGATAATGGATGGATGGATGGATGGATAACTACTCTGCCATGGACCCTAATGATGTGAAACTTCATACAGAGACATCAAAGGTAAAGTATATAAAAGTTTGCTGCCTTGTTGTTTTTAATTGCAGAGAAACAGAACACGGGGCATTACACTTCGACCCGGGGCCTGTATTGTCCTTCTCATTGACTGGATGTGGCCCCAGAGCTGTAAACTGTCTGAATTAAAGTTCTCCATTATAAAAAAAAAACAGATTAAAATGGATTTAGATGTAAAATGCATTTCAAATATAGATTTCTCTCGTGGATCTCGCGCTCGTCAGTGTGTTTCTTTAAAAGAAAATCCGGAACGTTGCCAGATAGCAATTTATTCTCTGCCCAATCACGTCCTCTTTAAATCTTCTCTTTATCGGCGAATCCGACACCATCTCCCGCAGAATGGACTCTGATTTGCTTATTATGCTTCATCCATGACAAATAACTTCTTTATTATGAATCAGTTCCATTTTACTGCCTCTGCAATCGAAGCCTGTTCGTGATAATGATGCGAAATGGAATCCAGCCGACTGAAAGGGTCTCAGCCTTGACTGATGTGGATTTTTCCAACGACTGCGGCCCCGACACCCACACTGAACACGAATGGCTGATTCAGGACCGACTCCGTGAGCCGCCGCTGCCAGACGCTCACTTTATGGCCACAATTACGGAGCTGTCAGCGTCGGGGACGTTCGGCTGCTCGTTATTCGTCACACAGACGACTCCCAAACAGATTTGATCGTTTTGTAGATGCTTTTATACAAAGGAACGGGCAACGAGGGTTAGAGACCTCGATCAAGGGCCCTTGCAGCAACTTTTGATGGACTTTGGGTTAAAACCCTCAAAATACAAGTCACATATAAGCATGGCATTTGCTTATATAAGCATGGCATTTGTAAAGTGGCAGAACCGAGGACATGAGGAGGGTAACCAATGCACCTGTAAGCTGATGATCTGTGTGGAGGTATTTAAAAAGAGGCAGAACCGAGGATGTGGGGAGGGTAACTAATGCACCTTTCTGAGGTTCTGCTGATGATCTGTATTGGGGTATTTAAAAAGAAGCAGAACCGAGGACATGGGGAGGGTAACTAATGCAACTAGGTTCTGCTGATGGTCTGTGTGGAGGTATTAAAAAAGGGGCAGAACCGAGACGTGGGGGGGGGGGGGGGGGGGTAACTTACGCACCTGTCTGAGGTTCTGCTGATGGTCTTTTCTGGAGGTATTTGTAAAGAGGCAGAACCAAGGAAATTGGGAGGGTAACTAATGCACATATCGGATGTTCCGCTGGTGGTCTGTGTGGAGGTATTTCAAAAGAGGCAGAACCGAGGATATAGGGGGGGTAACTTGCGCACCTGTCTGAGGTTCCACTGATGGTCTGTTTGAGTTATTTAAAAAAGAGGCAGAACCGAGGACGTGGGGGGGGGGGTAACTTGCGCACCTGTCTGAGGTTCTGCTGATGGTCTGTGTGGAGGAATTAATAGAAGAGAGAAATGTGGGACGGTGGAACCGGGACACTGGGTCCCGGTGTGTGACCGTCCCTTTAAACTTGACGGTGCTGGTATCTCAGCTGGGGCCCCGTTACGTGTCCCCCCCCCCCTTTTGATGTTTATTGGCCCTTTGTTTACGGTTCTGTGTTGGGTTTCTGATCACGTCGTTTATTTATAGCTTCATATTTTGCTCCGTGCCTCTAAACCGCGGCGGGCGCTGCCAGGTTTCACCAACTGATATTTATTCTGGCAGCTTTAACCTCCTACATCGTTACACACACACACACACACACACACACACACACACACACACACACACACACACACAGTCCTCTGTAGCAAAGACCTGAGAGACACATCTCATTATAACAGATCGTCCGGCGTCAACACTGCGGTCATGTGACCTGAGGGTTAATTTGAGACATCTAAACTTTATGATCATCAGCAGAACGCCTCCAGATTACATGAACATCACAAACTCGACCACCTGAAGATTCACCCATCCATCCATTATCTTCTACTTTATCCTGTACTAGGGTCACGGTGGGGTTCCCCATGCCCATCCAGGGGAGAACGTCTTGGGCAATGGGCAGATACACCCAGGACAGGGCGCCAATCTATCACTGGGCACACACTCACTCACACAAACACACTCTATATGGGGCAATTTGGAGAATTCAGTTGACCTTGATCCATGTTTTTGGATTGTGGGAAGAAACCGGAGAACCCGGAGGAAACCCACGCGCACATGGGGAGAACATGGAAACTCCACCCAGGTTGGGATCCGAACCGTGAATCCCTAGCGCTGAGAGGAGAACATGCTAAACCACTAAGCCACCGTGCCGCCCCCTGGAGACTCAGTGACGATATGTTCATTTAACTTGTAGAATATTACATCACGGTGGCTTAGTGGTTTAGCACGTTCTCCTCTCAGCTCTAGGGATTCCCGGTTCGAATCCCCATCTGGGTGGAGTTTCCATGTTCTCCCCGTGTCTGCGTGGGTTTCCTCCGGGTTTCCTCCCACAGTCCAAAAACATGGATTTTCACAATTGAATTCTCAAAAATTGCCCCATATAGAGTGTCTGTGTGAGTTAGTGTGTGCGCAGTTATAGATTGGCGTCCTGTCCTGGGTGTATCTGCCCAGCGCCCGAAACGTTCTCCCCTGGATGGGCATGGGGAACCCCCCCCGGCGACACTAATATAGGATAAAGCGGGAGATAATGAATGAATGAACATTACATCACGTGAGGGCATTTAGCAGATATCCAAAGCCAATTACAATGCCCCCAGCGTGATGGCTGGGGTTAGATCACAGGGTCTAAAGGGTTCTGCTTAAGTGACAGATTTGCATGTTCTTCCTTCGCTGGGTGGTACTTGATGCCCGGCAGATTGGATCGAAGACCTGAATGTTTATTCGTTTGTTAAATGTTTTGTCATTTGCTCGGTGTGGTTTGTATCTGCTGGAGATGTAAATGCAGGCTGGTGCTTCAGCATTCGCAGGCGTGCGAGGGCACTCGTTTTGGGAGGTGGCGAACTACCCAGTCAGCATTTTCTGGTGGCGTTTTTGCTCCCAAAATAAAGTCCGTCCCATCGGAAAAGCAGCGTAAGGACGGCGCGAGTTGTTCTGTGTTCTGAGAAATGAACCCAGCGTCCGTCTCCCGAAGCGTCATCTACGGTTCTGCTGAAGCTCTGCAGCTACGACCATGGACTGGATGGAACCTGGATTTCTATTGGACAGGCGGTCATGCAGGACGTCCTCAATGGACTTATATAGTATTCAATTGTTAAATACGGGTCATGTGATCGCCACACAGTCTGTACATCAGTGTCCTACACTGTTGATGCTCCCCAGCTGAAGCAGAGGGTGTGGCACTGAAATGATGCTGTTCCAGGGAGCCCTCGCAACTAAGTACCTGGCAGGATCTGCCCCAATCAAACTCTGGTAATTACTTAATTACAGTGCTTTATTAGCTCTAACTGCTTTTCTTAATTGTTTATTTTGAGGTGTTGCCAATTTCCTGAAAGCGTGGTCAAACCTTCATCATTCTTCTGCTGGAGCTCTGTGGCTACGACCATTATAGGATGGAACCTGGATGTCTATTGTGGGAGATAATGAATGAATGAATTTCTTTCACCAAAGACACAAACGCTGATGGAAACTTTTGTCTGTGGAATGAGATGCATTGTGTAATAAGCCTTGTGTAGCTACGATTCCGATTGGCGTCCTCCCAAATTGAGTTCCATTACACTCCAAGCCATTCTGCTGGAAACGTTAAGAGAGAGAGAGAGAGAGAGAGAGCGAGCGAGGCTAAGTGTGACGGCAGCAACTGGATCTGTGTTCAGACCCGCTGCCTTTTAAAACATTATTAGAGCTCATTCCTCTAAGTGATGGCCGAGGAGCGCTAATGGACGTGTGGCATCGCCGTCTCAACCAAAGGGGCGCGAGAGAAGGGACGGCGGCCGAGACGGCGAGATAGATAGAGGCAGGAATTAAAAGAGAAAGATGAATATATAAAGGTCGGAGAAAAAATAGAGTCCGGAGCCGCCGGTGATCTATAGTCCTGACAGGAGCCTCGTTTGTTCACCTAATTTTGGCTTCTCCTCTCCTCAGTCTGATTAACTATTTACCACGCCATCCATCACGGCTGCCCCGGCACCTCCACGATCCTCCTTTAAAGAGCGCCCTCGCCCCCGTTCACCTCCTGCTCCGCCCGGGAGGACGCCGTCACCGCAGTTACAGCCGTCAGCGCCGGCGTCCGCGTCCGAACGCCATGACGGGAAGCCTGGACTCATCGAACCAACATCAATTAGCAACCGTAGGAACAAAGTCTGGCCTTCACTGCCTTTGAGATAGCGGCGGATCCGGTCATTAGTTTTAAAGATTAATGTGGAGGGAGGTCCGCTTCGTCAGGGGGTTAGCGTTAGCTAGGCTTTTAGTGTTTGTAGATGACTTGCTAGCGACTTTTTGTCGTTAATTACGCCTCAAACGAAGTCTTAAAACTTTTTGGAAATATATTCAATGAGTTGTGATGTTGGGTGGCTTAGTGGATTAGCATGTTCTCCTCTCAGCGCTGGGGGTTCTCAGTTCGAATCCCAATCTGGGTGGAGTTTCCATGTTCTCCCTGCGTCCATGTGGGTTTCCTCCGGGTTCTCTGGTTTCCTCCCACAGTCCAAAAAACATTGCTCAAGTTCAATTGAATTCTCCAAATTGCCCCATATAGAGTGTGTGTGAGTGAGTGTGTGTCCAGTGATAGATTGGCATCCTGTCCTGGGTGTATCTGCCCAGCGCCTGAAACGTTCTCCCCTGGGTGGGCATGGTGAACCCCCCCCCTCATGTACAGTAGGTGTCAAAAGCTTGGACACACCCCCTTCTTGCTCCATCGTCAATTTCCTCCACTTACCCTATAGAAGGACTTTGTAGTTTTATAATTCCAGACTATAGTCCATCTGTGTTCTTTGTTGTTGTTCATCCCCTGTTGGTTCTCTGTTGGTCAGGAAGGTTACAGAACAGGTATCATTTGGGTGGTGGATTGTTGATTGTCAGTTCTGCAGTGACACTGATGTGGTGAGGGGGTGTTAGTGCAGCAGTGCTGCTGGAGTTTCATTTAAACACCTCAGTGACCCTGCCGGGATAGGACTAATGCACCCACCCAATAATCCCTGCTCTGTGGGGGTACTTTTGGGGTTCTGACCATTAGAGAACCGAGTAAAGGGGACGTACACAGTACTTATAAATGGTACTGTGTTAATACTAGTATCTACAGTCTGTCTACCGGAGGCCATTTTAAATGCAGCTATTGTCTTTAGGGGGTGTTGCTCACCCTCCAGCCCTCTCTCTCTTCTTACTGGGAGTTCCACCCGATTATCAGGTGACTTAGTGACCGCCCTCGTGTCCCTGCCTCCGCCGCATTCCCAAACCCGGCCTCGTGCTCGTCCTCCAGCACCGCTGTGGTTTAATGAAATAAGTTTTCCAGACAGAAGAGCGAACAGAGTGCGACCGTGATGTAACACAGACGGATGTTTTTTTTTTTTATTCAAAGTCGAGAAGGGATTTTAATTGGCTGCCTTTTTCAAGGACGCGCCGTTTTCAAATCCCACCCAAAGACTTCACCGACACCCGCGATCCTCAGAATTCTGCCAAGGACGGAGTCCTTTGATCGGCGGGTTTTCAAGGAGGCATGGGTGTATCCTCGGCATTCTGAAAGCACCTACAATTCTCAGCGTGCCTACAAGGACCTTTTTAATGGCGCCCACCTGCAGGCTTGCTAGACTGCGGCCTTTGCGGATGCTTTGTTGCGTGTTGTGTATGCTTTCTGAAGACGCTGATTTTGGGAGGCCCATTCTTCAGATGGAGCCTATTCATGAGGTGCTACCACAGCGTGGAGAGAGACACTAAAGAAACTGGACGCCGAGGCTCTAAGAGCAGGGTCGTGTCTCAAATGGCATACTTCCACAAAACACAGGACAGGAAACGCAGGACGGACCGCCGCGTCCGAATACGCAGTATTTATAAAGCAGTGTGCCAAACCTGAAAATACTTAAAAGTGTGTGACCCTGTGCTATCCCATAATTCAACTGGAGCTGAATCAGCACATAAAGCACAGTGATGTTGAGAACGCCCACATTGCATATGTTATGTTTCTTAAAAAAATGGTCAGAAGTCGGCAGTTTCGTTCCAAAATAATTTAATGCGTTTCGTTTTACTGAATAGACAGTGTAAAATATCATTCATTCATTATGTTCTGCTTTATCCTTTATTAGGGTCACGGTGGGGTTCCCCATGCCCATCCAGGGGAGAACGTTTCGGGCGCTGGGCAGATTCACCCAGGACAGGGCGCCAATCCATCGCTGGGCACACACTCACTCACACAGACACACTCTATATGGGGCAATTTGGAGAACTCAATTGACTTGATCCATGTTTTTGGACTGTGGGAGGAAACCGGAGAACCCGGAGGAAACCCACGCGGACACAGGGAGAACATGGAAACTCCACCCAGATGGGGATTCGAACCGGGAATCCCTAGCGCTGAGAGGCAAACGTGCTAACCACTAAGCCACCGTGCCACAACTTTACTTTATTACTTTTCCTAAATTACTTAAAAGTATTGTAAAAAACCTAACACATAACGTTGATGAAAACGGCGGCCATTTTAATCTGAGCAGCACACAATATAGTAAGTTCTAAGTACGCCAATGAATCTGAGATAGCGTGAGGTTAATCTGAGATAACCTACCGCCTTACTGCTCCAGCAGTACATACTGGATCCAAACTAGTACGTACTAAGCCCACGAACGTTAGTATTCTAGAAACATCTAACATCATAGGGCGTGGCAGCTCAGGGGTCAGTGGTGAAGGTTGTGGGTTCAAATCCCAGGTCCACTGAAGTTACCAAGAACCTTAACCCTGATTGCTCCAGGGATGTTGTGATGAACCCGGTGCTCACCTTGTAAGTCGCTAAATGACCAAATGTAACGCAAATGGAACATCTCATGGCACCCTCCACCATCAGCACCCCCCCAATGACCGACACGCCCATCACCTGGTCATCAGATCTGAGGGCTGTTAAAGCGTTGGAGGTTGAAGTTTACGGTACGATCAATGTTCTAACATCGCCTGTCCTTTGCTCTCTCACGCATTCCGCACTCGCTTCAGTTCCACGCGGCCGCCGCCGTCCTTTAATGGATTACCATGCGGTTCCGGCTGAGCGGGGCATTTCAAAGGACGCGTCTAAATCCCGCCAGTTCCAGGCTCGGCTTCAAAGGCGCACGGCTTCCGTGTTCTTCTGTTTTCAAAATAAATGCCATTAGCGAATCTCGTCACCCGTGTTTTCATCGTGCAAACTTTTAATTGACGCACGGTGCCCGTCCTGTTTGATTATTCTCATTGATGTTCCCTTCCTTCGACCCCCGTACGATGCTCAGCACTTTCTATGCATCCTGCGCCATTTAAATAGCAACGCGTCGTGTGAATATACCTCCCCTGATGGGCGTGGCCATCTCTAAATGAGTCATGGCGTGTTGCTATCTCGGCGATGGAAGACCCAGGTGCACCGCCGACCGAAAACAAGCTCTCCGGACGTCGTCGGTCGCTATCTCGTTAGGTGGTGGATCATCAACACCGACGCCAACAAACCAACTGAACGCTGTTGTTGTCTATATGGTGGGTTCTCCATTCACAGGAACATGGAGAACCTCATGGAGCAGCGCGTTGAGTATAGCGTCAAATAGCAACCCGCCAAAGTCAGAGTGCCACCTAGCGCCACATTAAAGGGAACTGAGAGTCACGCTAATTGGTTTATTGCACGTTACGCCCAAAACACACAAACACAATTAAGAGAATCGTGACCTTTGCATGTTTTGAGGCTTTTCCCGTCCTTCGATACCAAAGACCCCACTGACACGATGGCTACATTAGGCCCCTTATTGTTCCTTGGTTTTAATAGTCCCTGGTTTCGGTTCTCTCATCAACGTTTGGCTGGATACGTTCCGCGGAACGCGTCAGAACCACAGTCTCATCCGTTTATTCTCAGGAGCCAATCGACGCCGGTCCCGAGTCTCGGGTTCCAGGGCGCCTCCTCTGAAGCTTTCCATCGTCACGTCATCACCTGATCTTGATGGATGAGTGGGTGTAGCGGTTCTTGACCTTCATAAACAGACCTGCATCTATCTGCTCGCAGCCCGTCAGCAGTCTGATGAAGTGCTCTGTAATGCAGAACAGGAACACACACCGTCTGCTGCGCTCGCCACTTTATTTCCTGCTATTTCTTTTTTCCACAGCAGCCATTTTGTCTGAACACACAGTCTGTGGAGGCTCGCCGTCCGGCTCCGTCTGCAGACAGACCCCTCGTCCCTCTGCTGGTTATTCGGGGTTGTTAATCCGATTAAATCTCTGCGGCCGAAACGAATTGCCCCCTCTGTGTTCGGACCCCATGATGTTTCCGTAATACTAGCTGGTTCCATGACTTCACAGGGCATCATGTCAGTGTGTTCTGACCCCATTCGCTTCCATACTCTTGCTAACTTCTTTATTTACTCACATGTTCGTGACCCACTTTCATAGAAGACCGACCAAACTGATTTATTTTTGCAAAGTAGCTTTGAAAAGCACGTTCAATCATTGAATCATACACATGTGTGCAACGCGAAATGAAGAGCAAAAAAACCACTTTATTTATTTTTAGATTGTTAGACGAGAGCTGGTTGTGGTTGGCATGTTCTCCTCTCAGCGCTGGGGATTCCCGATTCGAATCCCAATCTGGGTGGAGTTTTTCATGTTCTCCCCGTGTCCATGTGGGTTTCCTACGGGTTCTCCAGTTTCCCCATAGAGTGTGTCTGTGTGAGTGAGTGTGTGTCCAGTGATAGATTGGTGACCTGTCCTGGGTGTATCTGCCCAGCGCCCGAAACGTTCTCCCCTAGATGGGCATGGGGAACCCCCCCACCCCCCTAGTAGAGGATAAAGAAGAAGAGGATGGATGGATGTTGTCATGGTCATTGAGTCGTGACCCACTTTCATAGAACACCAACCAAACAAATGTATTTTTGAAAACTAGCTTTGAAAAGCACATTTAATCATACTCATGCATGCAACGCGAAATTAAGAGCAAAGAAACCAGTTATAAAACTGGAAAACACGAGAGCAATCTCTGTTCTAGCTCCCAAAAGTGTTGGATGGGGTTGGGGTCATGGTTCTGTGCCGACTTGTGTGATCCTAGTTTTTCCCATAACCAAGCTAGACTTTTGACCCCTTTCGTTTTCCACGTTTTCTCAAAAAGTTCCAAGCAGCCACCGTCTCCTCGTTTAGAGTTTGTATATTTCTTTTTGGTCACAGCGTCCTCGTCTTCCGAACCGTTCGTCTTTGTTTCGGCTGTAATTTTCCCTCAATCCTCCGGTGTTTAGCTCCCGCTTTGAGAAACTGCGTCAGTGCGATTGCCCCTGCGTGACCCCGGCTGGGGAGATTTGGATTCGGCGTTGACTTTGATGAAGTTTGGAGCTGAAATAAATTCAAACGTTGCCGGTGGGGAACCCTGTTCTGGGAGATTTGCATATTTGGAAGGCTTGCATCAGCGTGATGCTTAATCTGTCTTTTGGGGAATAAAAATAAAAAAAAGGAGGAGGAACGCACGCTTACCGTTCCCCGAGGGCAACATTTCTATTTCTCGTTTATTGGTATGTTCCATCTGGCTGACACCTGAGGTGATGAATGGGAACCGGATTCCAAACAAGCCAACAAGAGAACCTCGCCGTGACAGAACAACCGGCGTTCTCCGTCGCTCCGGAGGCTGTCAGCGTCTACCAGACAATAAACGCTCTGCAGATAATTGTGATTAACGACTTAATCGGCTGGTTTCTTCCCCGGTGTGTTAAATAATATACTGTATTAAGTAGATTGGATCTTTAAAGACACTAAGGCATGACGCTCTTTGGCGTGATTTATCTACCAAAATGCTCGTGCCTCATTGCTTTTAGAACGTGTTCTGCGATGTTCCCCATTTGAGGTAAAGACATCGTTTTTTGGTTTTAATGTTTCTAACGGGAAGTTGGCGCGTCGATACGAATGTGAAGCGGTCAGAGATGTGCATCGTTGCCAATGATGTCACGGCCGGACAAACCGCTCAGCCAATCAGATTTGAGGACTACTTTGGTGGCCAGGTACACACAATTTTTCTCGCTTCCAATGTTTCAATAAGAACCTGACACATGGATACGAATGTGAAGCGGTCGGAGGTGTGTGTTATTGTCAGTGATGTCACGGCTGGAGAAATGGCTCAGCCAATCAGATTTGAGGACCGCTTTGGTCGCCAGGTACACACAATTTTTCTCGCTTCCAATGTTTTAATAAGAACCTGACGCATTGATAGGAATGTGAAGCGATCAGAGGTGTGTGTTATTGTCAGTGATGTCACAGCTGGAGAAATGGTTCAGCCAATCATTCATTCATTCATTATCTCCCGCTTTATCCTCTATTAGGGTCGCGGTGGGGTTCCCCATGCCCATCCAGGGGAGAACGTCTCGGGCGCTGGGCAGATACACCCAGGACAGGGCGCCAATCCATCGCTGGGTACACTCACACACTCAAACACACTCTATATGGGGCAATTTTAGGGAACTCAATTAACTTGATCCATGTTTTTGGACTGTGGGAGGAAACCGGAGAACCCGGAGGAAACCCACGCGGACACGGGGAGAACATGGAAACTCCACCCAGATGGGGATTCGAACCGGGAATCCCTAGCGCTGAGAGGCGAACGTGCTAACCACTAAGCCACCGTGCCGCCGGTTCAGCCAATCAGATTTTTTTATTTTATTTTATTTTTATTTTTTTAAACCTGTCATGTCTGTTCCATTTAGATTGCGAAAGCCAATCAGATTTAAGGACTGTATTGAGGCAGTGATGATATTCTGGTCCGTTATCTTAAAGCAGCGTTACAGTGCCATTCCCAATGTATAGGGTGACTGTGGGTTCCATTGGGAACAGCGTTCCTTATTGGGACGGCAGCCCAAATCGTGGGTCTGCAGCTTACCCTCCATCCACCATGGACGAAACCACATGGAGCCAATTAGGACTGAGTGTGGGTTGTAAGCAGCATGTCCACTGGGTCATGAGTTCAAAACGAGGCTTTTTAGAACCTCAAAAGTACGAGCGAAAACAAATCTACAGAACGACGTGATGTCATCGCAGACGGGGAGCTCTGACGGGAACTGGATGGTCATGACGCCGTTGATACGGTTGGGTCTGGACGGTAGGAGGATTGTTTGCAGAACCACGAGGCTAATGGGAAACGCAGACGTACTTCCAGAGCGAGTCCGTTGGCCCGCCTCCAGGCGGTGCTCTCGCAGACCGGACGCTGGGTGTACAGCTCTCGCAGCCAAACACACACCCCCACAGATCAGCACAAACACCCGTCTCTGACCACACGGCACTCCACTTTCATCCTCACTCACCACGCCGCTAGAGCTCTCAGATTTCCGTCTGCCTCGCCGCGATATCCACCGCCGGCAGAATGCCGTCCACGTCCGCCGGCACAGAAGGCTCTCAAAGCTGGCTCACAGAATCGATCACAATCGATCGGCTATTGATTCAGGAGGCCTTAAACGAGCTTTACAACGTGATCCCATGGGGCGACCACGTGGGTCAGAGTGGGCGTGTCCTGACGACGGCAGGTCCATCCATCCCCGTTGCCGCACGCTCAGGCGGGACCCCCACAGGACCGTGTATTATTTGGGTGGTGGAGGGGTCTCACTGTGGAGACAATTGCACCACCTTATAGAGCGGTTGCTATGCAGTTGCTGTCGGTCGTCCTCTTTGTTGCTGTCCATCTGGGGCTGTAAGGATGGTGGACTCTTCTCAGTCTATGATGTGACACTAAGCAGCACTGCTGTGTCCGATTCACTCGCACCAACTCACAGTACCACCCCCCATCTGTCCCCCCCACCAATCTGTGGTGGTCCATTGGGAGTCCTGGACAGAGCATTGCTATTGTAGGATCTAATAAAGTGGCCGCTGAGTGCATGATGAAGCAACCCCACACAGTCTCCAAGATCCAAACCTCCCAAACCCCCGCTCTGGATGCGCCAGCGTGCGGCTGTGAGATCAGGCGGGAGGTTCTGGTTCCTTCCCCTCCATTGTGAGAAAACACCAGGGATGGAGCGCCTGCTGCTGTTACATAAGACCGGGGTGGAGCACCTCGGCGCCGCCGCCCTCCCCTTCGCCTCCTAATCTTTTAATAGGCCCCCTTTCTTTTTTTTTTCTTTTCACGAGCAAATAAACACAGAACTCGCTCGATTCGCCCCGCCGTTCATTAGCGCCGCAGCGTTCCCTCGAAAAAAACCCCCCAAAAAAACATGTGAAGTAAGCAGAGTTCTCAAGATGTTCCAGATCAGTTATCACAGCCTTATTAGGTTGTGCTGAGCCGACGGTTTCGGGTCGGGGAACAGAACTCGGGGGCTGCTTCATTGTGCATGACAACAGCTGGACTGATGATGGACGCCTGGTTCTCATTAGAGATCATAAACCTCTGAGCATCACACTGGGCTGGTGGTGCAGTGAGACAACCGGGACAGGACCCAAGCATAAGGGTTCGAAACTTAAGTACCAGCAAGGAACGATAATCCCTCTCTGAATTTACTGTCCTCAGAATTAAGAACGTGATGGGTTCTGGGATGGAAACCTGCAGGTTTGGACAGGTCCACCATCAGATCAACGTTCCCAGTATAACTATAATGAATAAAGGACCCGGTGAGGAACTCGTCCTGGTTCCATCCTGGAACCTTGGGTCCCTAATCAGCGTGGACCATGTGAACATGCAATCAACACGTTAACAACTTAATGACCCGCACCTGGAGCGCGTTCCACGCCACGTCATCAGCGCGTGGGTTCCGTCCCCCTGCGCGCGAAGGAGAACCAGAACCATCCTCACGCAGGGGAACGAGAACGAGAACGATCAGACAGCAGCTTATTATATAAATGTGCATGCGCGTCTTTAGGAACCAGCCGCTGGAACCTTTTTGCGCCACAGACTCCCACGCAGGGTTCCCGGCGCTCTGCAGAGTTCCTAAAGGAACCGATACGGAACGAGCGAGGCGCCTGCAGTTGTTTTAAACCCGTACTTTTAGGGAAATAGTTCCCGAAATGGTTCCCGGTTCCCGTTGCGCACCGGTGTGTTTTTGGATGGCTGGATGGATCGGCGGCGTGACGCACGGAAACGAACCCGTAAGTTTGTGCAGCCGCAGCCGCGCGTTGCACTCACCCTCACGCAGCGGACGCCTCATGGTGCCGGGCGGGTAAATCCGGGTAAAAGGGTAAATTCCAGGTCCGGGTCCGGGGTCCGGGGTCCGAGCGCCGCGCCGCGCCGCGCAGCGCACACCTCACCAAATCCTCAGCGCCGCGTCGGAACCGACTCCCTCCAGCGGCTGATCCGATCCGAACCGAACCCACCCGCCGAACCGGGACCGCCGTCCGTCCCTCAGCCGACGGAGGCGCCGCCGGGTCCCGACTCAGGCATCGGGCTCACGATCCCGGTCCGAGGAGCAGCTTCTCGAGCCCGCCGTGAGGAAGAGGAGGAGGAGGATGAAGATTAAAAAAAAGAACACAAAAAAAGATAAACGAGAAACAAAAAGCAAAAAAGTCAAAGATGAGAATCCCGAAGCAGAGATCCGAACCGAGAGAGAGAGAGGCTGCAGCCGGGTATTCCAACAGACTGAGACCCAGAGACAGAAACAGAGACAGAGAGAGAGGGGGGGGTGAGAGAGCAGGAGAGAGAGAGAGGGGGGGGGGTGAGAGAGAGAGGAGTGTGTGAGAGAGAGAGGTGTGTGTGTGTGTGTGTGTGAGAGAGAGAGAGAGAGGTGCGTGTGCGAGGGGGGGGGGTGAGAGAGCAGGAGAAAGAGAGAGAGAGGTGCAGGAGAGAGAGAGGTGTGTGTGTGTGAGAGAGAGAGGTGCAGGCTGAATGTGTGAGAGAAGAGAGAGAGAGAGAGCGAGAGGCACCAGAAGTGATGGAGAGAAAGGAAGTAGTGCATAGAGAAATTGTGTAGAGTGATACAAACAGAACCTGAGAGAGAGAGAGAGAGAGAGAGAGCAATACATACAGGGAATGTGTGTGTATGAGAGAGAGAGAAAAGAGTGTGAAGGCAAAGTGTGAGAGAAGGGAGAGAGAGAGAGAGAGAGAGGGATGCAGGCTGAAAGTGTGTGTGTGTGTGTGTGTGAGAGAGAGAGAGAGTGCAGGCTGAAAGTGTGTGTGAGAGAGAGAGAGAGAAAGAATGAGGTGCAGGCTGAAAGTGTGTGTGTGAGAGAGAGAGCGAGAGAGAGGTGCAGGCTGAAAGTGTGTGTGTGTGAGAGAGAGAGCGAGAGAGAGGTGCAGGCTGAAAGTGTGTGTGTGTGAGAGAGAGAGCGAGAGAGGTGCAGGCTGAAAGTGTGTGTGTGTGTGAGAGAGAGAGGTGTATAAATGATAGAGAGAGCATGAGAAAGAAGATTCACCCAGAAACAGGAAAAGAGAGGTGACGGGATAGGACTGAGTGAGGCAAGAGCGAAGGTGCAGGAAACAAGAACGAGGTCAGATGTGTAACGGACAGAGAGGAGGTGGAACTGCCGGCTTTCCACAAGATTCTGGAGGCCGTGGGGCATTTGGGGCATTTGTGAGGTCAGACACAGATACTCCCCGAACGTCAGGTCGAGGTTGAGGGTTCTGTGAAGGCCAGTCCATCCCAACACCACTGTGTTTACACAACCTCAACATCCTGCCCCTCCAAACAGCCCTGACCCGCGCATGGACTCCACTAGACCCCTGAAGGTGGGCTGTGGTACCTGGTGCCATGCTGTCTGCAGCAGATCCTTCAACCTCCGTAGACCTCGTTTAAATGTGTTTGTCCATCACGTTCAACCGATGCTGGATCGAGGTTGAAGTGTTGGGGAATTTAGGGGCGGGGTCAATGCCTCAAACCCTCCCTGCTTACATCATTCGACTAAAAGTGACCACAGACGTCAGGACGGTCCTCAACGGGTCTCAAGAGACGCTGATGGAAACCAATGGAACCACAGAGCAAACGCTCTTGATTTTCCATTAGAACATCGGAGAACTTTAAGTCGTTACGACCAAAGAGCCAGAACATCTCACACATTCTTTAGAATGGCGCCATCGGTGACCCGAGGAATCCGTCAGGAAGCTTTCAGTCCAGCAGAACCGCGAGAGGCGTAACGGGAAAGACAGGAATGAGGACGAGAGAGAGAGAGAAAGATGCTGAGATGAATGTTTTATAGGTTCAGAGCAGCATGGAGCACTAATGAATGTTTCATGAGGTCCAGGCACATTGTGTCTTTCGGGGGGGGGGGGGGGGGGGGGGGGGGGGTGGGGGGGGGGGTGGACAGAGGGAAGTGGCCATTTAGATAATGCAGAGGAAAACATGCTGCACCCTCACACACAGGGATGGGGAGAAATGCATGTTGGGTACTTTGCTGCCATGTTTAATGGATGGAGGTGAGGAGGTCCTGGTCCAGGATGGTTCCTCGATTCATCAGGAAAACGAGGTTCAGGTGGATTCACAGCAAACCCCTCTGATCGGCTTATTTCTTTGTGTTTTGGGACGGTAGGACCACTGACAGCCCAACACCTGGTCCACTGAGCTGCACGCCCCCTATGGGTAGGGGTTTGAACCCTTGAGTTGCCAATGTGGGCCCTTCACCGTCGTTCCTCCAGGGATGATGTTTCATATGTGACCCGGCGCTCCGACCTCCAGTATCAGGATGGAAGGCTTTGAGGGACCTGCCGTGGGCAGAAGGTAAGTGAGCCCGTGTCGGGGCGTCGCTGTCTGGCGGTGGTGGTGGCTCCGAGTCGGGCGGAGATGGTTCCAGCTCGCAGAACCCAGCGATGGTTGGGAAACCTCTTGACTGAGGGGTTGACAGGCGGTCAGGACCGCGACTTCTCCGTGTGGGTGCTGCACTGAGGTAACCTCAATCAATCAGATTCAGATTCAATCAGATTCTCACAACATCTGGTCGCGACGGCAGAGTCCAGCCACATGGGGGCGTGTAAATATATAATGTAGGACTGATTTATGGAACGGATGGGTGAGCTGATGAGTCTTATTAAACTGCTGAAGGGAGAAGAAGACTATGAGGTTGAGGAGGTAGGTGCCAGTGGCGTCAGATGAGGTTCTACTGCTTCACTGGTCCCAGGTTTGAATTCCAAATGGGGCCAACAGAGTTCCTTTCTGTGTAGAGTCTGCATGTCCTCCCTGTGTCTGAGTGGGCTTCCTCTAGATTCTCCAGTTCTCCCGTTTCCTCCTACAGTCCAAAGACCTGCTGAGGGGAACATTGGAGACACTAACTGCCCCCTTATTGGATCGTTTGTAAACGATGGTGTAAAAAAGACTTGGTGACCATCATCATAAAACCTTTTATAATCATTCTAAACTAAGTTCTAGAGGATCCATGTATCGGAACAGTCTCTCAGAACCTCGCGTCTCTCATGTCAGCCGTCAGTCATTTTGTTATCAGTGAGATAAACGGGACCAAACAGGAAGCATTCCGTCTTAATAAAAGTCAATCCAGCATTGTTGCCCAAGGACACATGGTTCCGTTTGTGTCCTGTAAAGAACAACAAGCTGGAGTGTTCCGATGTCTCAGCGCTCCAATGTGGACCCGTGAACTGAAGACGCGAATTAACGGAGAAAATTAAAGAGGAATTAAAAGAAGAAAAAGACTGGAAATGAGATCCGTACATCGTTCCTGAGAACATCACGCCCTCCAGCGACCACAGGAAGGAGAGCGGGGGTGGGGCGGGGGCGAGAGAGGTGCGAGCGGAGAGAGAACGCGACTCCCTGGAAACGAGAACCCGAGACAAGGATATTGAAATAGCGCTGATGTGGAACCAAGTGTGGGATCCTGATGATTACAGATTACTTTATGGTGGAGGGTTCTACGGGATCAATTTAAAGAACCCACAGACGCCAACTTCCTGCCTCCGTGTACACAGCTTTAAATCGGTCGGCCCATGGGGTTCCGCCATCGGTTCTCCATCATTTGCCAATTTGCGTGGCGTCACGGTCGCCAAAGGAACTCCAGCCTCGTATGCCCACGTAAGAGCCCCAGATCAACAGCACTCCAGTGGGCGTCGCCCTCCTCACCTTTCAGTGCCGCACCGCCGGGCGTCTTCCACTCAGAACCTCCGCTCGCCCGGCCACTGTGTCTCACACGAGTGTCAATGTTGAGAGATATGAGAACCAATGAGACACTGCGGGACGACTGAGGACCGAAGACAGGGCCACCTTGTTTCTAAATCATTAGGGATGAATCAGAACTTTGATTTATCTGTGACTCCCTGGCGCCCCCATGATGTACTGTTCAGATGTTCCACCTGAGCATCACTGCGCCGGGGCGTCACTGTCGTGGTTGCTCTGAGTGAGGACATTTTGGATGGAGAACGGTTTCACGTCAAAGAAACCAATGGTTTTTTTGGAACCTTCTCGATGGAGAAGTCGGCAGCTTCCGATGTTCCGTCGTTCTGCTAAAGTGGACACTGGACACTGGTAAGTGGACCGGGTGAAAATGGGATCTGGGCCAGAACGATTGTGGTTTCAATGCAGAACCTGCTTTTTTTGTGGGAAATATCCAAACTAGGTTCTGCAGAGCCGCAGAACCCGTCAGGACTGTCAGCGTTTGGACTCGGTTGCTTTAAAGTCGCACAGATTCGTCTCTGTATCCTCATTATGTCACCGCGCCATCGCATCCTTATAGATCCTGTTCAGCCTCCTGTGTTTAAAGAACCCGGTTCTAACGCCGGAACGCTTTTATTTTAAAGAATGCATAAACTCGACTGACGAATTTACGATGTCACCATAAAGAACATCAAACGGTTCACAACCTCACTGCTAACGTCGACCTCACCGCTAACGTCGACCTCACCGCTAACGTCGACCTCACCGCTAACCTAAACCTCACCGCTAACCTAAACCTCACCGCTAACCTAAACCTTGCCGCTAACGTCGACCTCGCAGCTAACGTCAACCTCGCAGCTAACGTCGACCTCACTGATAACATCCGTCAGGTCCTCGAACCGTTTCCGCAGTCGTTTTGGAGAACCGAGCGGTGCGCTTCATTCCAGGCTAATCAGACATTCAGCTCAGGGCTCGGCCCGCCGCAGCGTTTGGGAACCATCCAAGATGGAGGCCACGCTGGCGGATACAGATCTCTATTTAATTGCTGTAATGAAATGTACAAGCTGTTGGAGGTTCAAAGCCGCGAAACTTACACTAAATAATCCGTCACTGCGAGAACCGCTGGGAACAGCCGTCAGGTCGTCACGGTCTCCTCACCTCACGCCACATTGTGTGGGTTCCATCGAAAGGAACCTTCGTGAAGGACCGCTCTCTCTGTGTGGAAGCACTGTAGGCAAAATCAATGGACGTATGGATGGAACCCAGGGTTCCATGGAGGGAGGGCGTGGAGGTCAGTGTGTCTTTGCTGTCAATTAACCAACCAGGTGCACTCTGACTTTGGTGGAGTGCTATTTCAGCGGTACAGCTATCTGGATTTTAAAAGACGTTAAACGCTATTTAATACGCCGATTGGGGAAGATATATTCACACGCAGCATTGCTATTTAAATGGCGCAGGTGAAAATCGACGGTTGGCAGGGTTTGAGATGGTAATGAGCAGCGCAGTTTAAGATTTAAGCTTTTTAAGGATTCGAGGAGACTTTAATGTCATCTACGTAAAGTGGTACCTGAAATGTAAGCGAAATTCCGTCTAAATTCCAGTTTACCCAAAGTGGTAGAATAATTTTTTTATTTTAATTATTACGCTAGACCAAATCCACCTCCAGCCTCGCTGAGCTCTCCCATTTTCTGACTGCACTTCCGAGGTAGATTATCCCCCGTTAACCTCAGACACCAGCCGTCAGGAGGTTTGAACTTTGGCGTGGCGTGTTCTCAGGTTACCTCATCGTTGGGTTTTATTTCGGTTCTTCTTTGGAACGTGACTTCATTCAAGGCAGCTGTTAAATTATAGCCCTGCAAGCGAGACGCCGTCATAAAACATCCAAATTACAGGTATTATCCGTCATCTGGAGATGTTTGGAGAGCTTAAAGAGCCCGACGGACAACACGCTCTGTAAACACGACGGCGAGACGCCGCGATTCGCTGACGGCTGCATCGCCGAGATGAAATAATAAAAAAAAATGGATACAAGGTCTTCAGGATGGAGGATGAATCAGGGTGGAGGAAACAAACGGAGGTCTGTTGTACTGACAGTTGGGCAATCCAGTCTAATCCAATCTACTACAATGTGTGTAATCCAATATAATCCAATGCCCGGAAATCCAATCCAATCCTGAGCAACACAACCCTGGGAATTCCAATGTCATTCTGAGCAATCCGATCTAATTTAATCACGTGTAATCCAGTCCAATCTCATCCCGGGGATTCCAATCCCATCCAAACCTGGGCAATCCATCCCAATCCAATCCAATCGTGGAAAATGCAATCTACTGCAATCATGAGGTATTCAATCCAGTGCAATTTTGTGTAATCCAATATAATCCCATCCTGTGTAATCCCGTTTAATCCAATCTAATCCATCCCAATCCAATCCTGGAAAATGCAATCTTATGCAATCATAAGCAATTCAATCCAGTACAATGCTGTGTAATACAATATAATCCAATCCTGGGCAATCCAATGCTGGGAATTTCAATGTAATCTTGTGTAATCCCACCATGGGCAATTAAATCCCATCCAATACCTAAGCAATTGAATCCAATCCCGTGTGATGCAGTCTAATCTTATCCAGGGCAATCCAATCCTGGACAATCAAATACAATTCTGGGCAATCCAATGTAATCCAATGCAATATAATGTGGTCTAATCCCATCCTGGGAAGTCCTAGACAGTCCAATCCAGACTCTCCAGATGATCCAAAGTGGGTTTTTGGTTCCAGAGTTTCTATTTTTATTTGAATAAAAATTTTAAACCTAAAATTAAAAATGTTTCGATTCAACGCTGGGTTTGGAACTTTGTAACTTTGTACGTCATGGGATTGACGTTCAATGGGACACAGAACCAGGATGGACCTCGCACTCAACGTTCTCTTCAATGTGTCAGCGATGACGCCTCCGTTTGTCTTCTCGCGGCCCGTGAGCGATGCGGAGCGTGTCCTTCATCTGCGCCTCCGACATAAATCTCAGCGCCCGTGTGATCGCGGCCCGCCGCTCGTCCTCGTCCTCGCGGGGTCGCCGCGAAACTCCGCACCTCACTCACAGAACGTCCATATTCATTTACACCTCATTACCCGGCGGACACTTTCGGTCGCGAGGGGCAAGTCGTAGAGACGTACAGGCCACGCCCCCCCGCCCCCCCCTTCGGTCAGCGAGGACAACCTCCAACCGCAGAGCATCCTGCCACATGGTGGGGTGTGTGTGTGTATGTGTTGCGGGGGGTAATTCACAGCTCTGTAATTAAATGCTGGAGAGTTTTCCAGGTTCCACACGTTCCCTCCATATTTGTTTTCCAGGGAGCCGGGCCGGGCAGAACCGATCCGACTTCCCAAAGGTCAGCCTACACCCAGCGTGCTCGCGAGGAGAGTCCAATTAAGGAGAACCTGCTGGATCCACATTATTTATTTAGCGGAAAAAGCAGGAGGAGAGGGGAAGAAGATCAATGGAGTGCTGGAACTTAATCAGCGCCCGCTCGGCGAGGCCCCGCTTCGCCTGGACCTGATCCCTCTGCATACTGCAGGGGGCTTAGACGCCGCGAAATGTCAGTGCCAATGTTAAAGTTAGCAATAATTAGACCGCAGTCATCGGATTGACTCCAGAAATCACAACTCATGATCGGAATCTCTATCTGTTACTACAGAGACCGTTCAAGACTCCATCATCCAAACCTCAAAGACCTCAAAGATCTGATTCTGTGGAAATTAATGGTTCGTTTAACATTTTTTTGACTCCCACAGACCATAATAGTACAGAAAATGCCTACCCCATCTTTAAAGATTATATTTAAGAATTAAAAACAACAACCAGGAGTTCAGTGTTGATTAGAACCTCAGTCTTTTTAAACCTAGTTTTAAACTTTTAAGGATCTTCTTTGGTTCCAGGTTCGAATCCCGATATGGGTGGGGTTTGCATGTTCTCCCCGTGTCCGCGTGGGTTTTCTCCTGGTTCTCCGGTTTCCACCCACAATCCAAAAACATAGATTTAAGGAAAAATTGATGCTCCAAATTGCCCCATATAGAGTGTGTCTGTGTGAGTGAGTGTGTGCACAGCGATGGATTGGCGCCCTGTCCTGTGTGTATCTGCCCAGCGCCTGAGATGTTCTCCCCTGGATGGGCATGGGGAACCCCCCCGCGACCCCAATAGAGGATAAAGCGGAAGATGATGAGAGAGTGAGTGAGAATAAAAATTAAGGGTAACACGTTGGCTTAGTGTTATGTTAGCATGTTCTCCTCTCAACGCTGGGGATTCCCGACTCGAATCCCAATCTGGGTGGAGTTTCCATGTTCTCCCCGTGTCCGCGTGGGTGTCCTCCAGGTTCTTCGGTTTCCTCCCACAGTCCAAAAACATGGATTTAAAGTATATTTAATGCTCTAAATTGCCCCTATAGTCTGTGTGAGTGAGTGTGTGCCCAGTTATAGATTGGCGTCCTGTCCTGGGTGTATCTGCCCAGCGCCCGAAATTGTTCTCCCCTGGATAGGCATGGGGAACGCCCCCCCCCCCCCCTGGTGATCGGGGCTATCCCAGCACATACAGACTGGTGCATTAATGCACATGCATGTTTATTCGGACCCCGGAAACGGATTGAAGGCGCAGAGCTGCGGGCTCGTGTTTCCCGGAGTGTGGCCGCTGATTAATGAGCCTGCATTAAACAGGGCTTAATAGGGCATCACACATTACAGCCCCCGCACGGCACGGGGTGCAGCGTGTTCCTGAGACGAGCGTCCGTCCATGGGCGGACAAAAGGTCACCTGACCTTCATTAACCTTTAAACGTGCGTCCAGGTTTTCTGGAGACCCGCATCGCGTGCTGTTCCACGTCCCGCTGAAGGAACACTAATATGTTTAATAAGCTCCGCTGTCAGTCTGAGTTACAAAGGTCGGGGGGGCGGGGGGGGGGCGGGAGGCACGCTGCATTCAGCGGGGGGTATT
This sequence comes from Corydoras sp. C115, assembly GCA_019802505.1. Taxonomy (NCBI): domain Eukaryota; kingdom Metazoa; phylum Chordata; class Actinopteri; order Siluriformes; family Callichthyidae; genus Corydoras; species Corydoras sp. C115. Next base: position 445,557 of record JAFMOC010000244.1, on the reverse strand, counting down.
AGCTTAAATTAATTCAATATTAGATCTAATGTGTTCTAGGACTCTGGTAACTTCGTTATTTTAGAACTGTGGTGGCGGCGCGGCGGCGTAGCGCCGAACGGCAAGACGGTCCTGGGTTTGAGTTCTGTTCGGGTTTGCAGACCCGCCCCGGTTCTGTCGGGAAACGCCCATCGATGCGTCGGCACGGTGGCTTAGTGTTTAGCATGTTCTCCTCTCAGCTCTGGGGGTTCCAGGTTTCGAATCCCCATCTGGGTGGAGTTTCCCATGTTCTCTCCATGTCCTTGTGGGTTTCCTCCGGGTTCTCCGGTTTCCTCCCACAGTCCAAAAACATGGATCAAGGTCAATTGAGTTCTCCAAATTGCCCCATATAGAGTGTTTCTGTGTGAGTGAGTGTGTGTCCAGTGATAGATTGGTATCCTGTCCTGGGTGTATCTGCCCAGGGCCCGAGACGTTCTCCCCTGGATGGGCATGGGGAACTGCCCCGCGACCCTAGTATAGTATTAAGTGGAAGATAATAAGAGAGTGAGTGAGTGAGTGAGAAGGGTGATACAGTGGCTTAGTGGTTGGCATGTTCTCCTCTCAGCATTGGGGTTCCAGGTTCGAATCCCAATCTGGTTGGAGTTTCCATGTTCTCCCCGTGTCCACGTGGGTTTTCTTTAGGTTCTCCGGTTTCCTCCCACAGTCCAAAAACATGGATTCAAGGTGTATTGGCTGCTCTAAATTGCCCCATATAGTATGTCAGTGTGAGTGTGTGTGTGTCCAGTGATAGATTGGTGCCCAACGCCCGAAACGTTCTCCCCCTCATGGCCAAATGTCCTGGGTTTGAGTTCTGGTCGGGTTCTTTCCCCGTTTCTGTCGGTCAACGCCCATCGACGCGTCACATCATTTAATCCAAAGCGACTTATAATCATCTCAACATGATGAGGTTGAGGGTCAGGGTTTAGCGCCTCACTCCAGTACCCAATAGGAACGTGGACTCATGAACTGACCACAACCTCATCAGTGCTCTCGTATACGAGCCGACAAAACACCAACAAAATCTATAATACAATTCACACCACTGGCGCAAATCTCATGCCCCCCGGGCGAGGCCCTTGCCCCTCATTGCTCCAGGGGTCCTGAGAACCAAGGTCAGTTTTATATTTATATTTCATCATCATCATGAATAATTGATCAGTTTTGCAGCAGAGCCCGGAGTGCATTGTGGGGGAACCCCACTCGAACCGGCGGCTCACTCCACAGTGACCGTGAGATTTACCCCAGGGCAGTTTGGCATCCGCCCACAGACCTGTAAGAGAGAAAACGATGGATGATCTTCCCAGGAATTAGTATTAGTGAGGTTCCTCAGCACAAAAAGCCTTCGGGTCGTTAGACGGAACGCGCTGTAATGATCTCCATCCATCATAAAAACACGTCTGTGAGGAAGAACCCTCACATGGGGCGATCATACAGGAACACGGGCGCTTACGGGGAACGGAACGCCTCCGCCACGTTCACCCCACCCCCAATTTACATTCTGTATAATAATCAATGTGGAATACCAAACCCTCACAGTCTGCATACCAGTTCATCCCTGGGGTCATTAATCCAGTTAGGAGAGGGTTCTATGAGGGCTGAACAAGTTCCACCATATGCTCCTCCACCACGTTTACCCCACCCCGAATTTTAGGAGATGCACGGTGGCTTAGTGGTTGGCATGTTCTCCTCTCAGCGCCTCTCCCCCTCCACGCATTTATCCTCTATTAGGGTCGCGGGGGGGTTTCCCCATGCCCATCCAGGGGAGAACGTTTCGGGCGCTGGGCCGATACACCCAGGACAGGGGGGCAATCTATCCCTGGACACACACTTACTCACACAGACACTCTAGAGAACGAGCAGAAAACCAGGGGAGAGAACACTGGAACTCCACCCAGATTGGGATTTGAACCTGGATCCCCAGTGCTGACATGGTGGAGGTGGACGGCTGACCCCTTACGGCACCGCCGTGTCCGTAAGGTGGTGTCCACGCCGTCGCCGTCGCAGCTGCCGCGCTTTTAATGAACGGGAGTGAAATTGCCCTCGTGCCTCTGATCCCTGCGGGCGTTGGCTGGGTGATGTCGTACAGGACGGCTTCTCAAACACACCCTGCATTAAGCTCCCTGAGTATCAGCCGGCCGTCAGCGACCGATCCGATATAAAGCCCCGTCACTCAGAGAACATCCTGAACACGGATTCCGATCTTTTTTTAGAATCTCGGCAGCTGGGGATGTAGATAAGGGATGTGACAGACGTCCCAAAAGGGCAGAGGCCGCACGGGAGAGCCCGGAGAACCTGCGATGGCTGCTTCCCTCACAAAGACCGGGTCTGCTTCGGCTCAGAGCGGGCCGGGGGCCGGGGGCCCGGGGTCAGGATGCTTAGCGGGAGAATAATATGCATGAGGCTGACTGCCAGCGTCAACTGTGAGCCCTTTAATTCAATTCACTTCAAATCAGGGCTCTTTAAATAGCGCGGAACATTGTGTCAAAACAGCATTACACAACCCGGGGTCAGGGCCCTTAATAAGCAACATGCCGGCGATGGTGTCGGATAAAAACGTCGTATCCAGAAAAGAGGAATGTTTTGACGTGCAGCATTTAGCAAACATTCACCAATCAGGGAGCCCGACAGGGCTATGACATCATACATAATGAGCATGAATCATGGACTTTAAATATTAACTTTAATTTAATCCATCCATTATCTTCTGGTTTATCCTCTATTAGGGTCGTGGGGGGTCCATCCAGGGGAGAACGTTTCGGGCCCTTGAATCCATGTTTTTTGGACTGTGGGAGGAAACCCACATGAACACGGAGAGAACATGGAAACTCCACCCAGATTGGGATTCGAACCGGGAATCCCTAGCGCTCAGAGGAGAACATGCTAAACCACTAAGCCATTGTGACGCCCATGTTTATTTATTTTTGCATTTGGGTGATGTCATGGTGTTGGGTGTCTCCCACTGGTGTGGACTGGATGGACTACAGGCTGCAACTCTAGAACCAATTGTTAAATACGGGTCACATGACCACCACACAATCTGTACATGGCTGTCCTACACTGTTGATGCTCAGGGAGGAGGAGTCCCCCACTGAGCCTCGGTCCTCACAAGGTTTCTTCCTTAAAATATCAACATAACAGGGAGTTTTGTCTTGCCACTGTCGCTTCGGCGTGATCTTTGGGGGTTTAAAGGCTTTTGACTCTGTAAAGCTGATGTACTATTGTAAAAAATGCTCTATAATTAAATGACTCGAACTAGAACCACAAAGTCCATCTTGCTGGCAGGTGCCGCTGATAAAATGGACATGCGGTGTAGAAACAAGGCCGTGCACCAAGTGTACATAATTGTAACATCCGTCTACGATATAAAACCCACTCAGTAAAGAGTTTTTAAGGATCCTGTCAGTCAGCGGTTCTAATTTTTGTTCGTGCAGAACCCGGGTTTGGGGTCTTCACTAATCAAGGCTCCTCCAGGGCTCGTGAAATCCCCGTTCTGCTGGTGAAGTGGCAGCGCCGGTGGACGCGGAGGCTTTAGTCGTTTCCTTAAAAGGAAACCGAAGCGGCCGCTTTGTTCTCGGTTCTGTCGTTCGGAACACTTTGCGAGCGGCGAGGAAATGGGTTTTGTTGAAAGCGAGCGGAGAGGAACATGAAGAGGTTGCACTTCACGTCGAGGTGGCGAGGAAAGTGAAAAAGCTAATTACACGGCCGGTCTCGGTCATTTAGCCTCCTCCTGGTTCCGTACTGATAACCCGGCATCGCCGTGAGGGAAGAAGGTCCCGAGACGCCATTATATCAGCGTGGTGGAGGACATGGTGGTGGTTCAGTGGCGTTACACGCTCACATGGTCCATACAAAGGACAGCGTGGGTTCTCAGAGCGGAACCTTAAACAGGTGGTTCTAACATGAAAGGGGAGGTTGGAGAGCAGCGTGTTGTGTCTCGATTAATAAAAGGGACTTTAGAGAACCTCGGTGGTTTATGAACTGAAGACCATCACGGTCTGAGCGTAAAGTATAGAAGCATCATATATGAACTACAGTCACGTGACCCTCATTTAACAATTTAAAAGACTTGATTGGATGGGGACAAGATCAAGACCACAACAAACAAGACAAGACCAGGACAAGATTGGAAGATTGGTGACAAGACAAGCTTCCTGTCATCGTAGATAAACCCGGCATCGCCGTGAGGGAAGAAGGTCCCGAGACGCCATTATATCAGCGTGGTGGAGGACATGGTGGTGGTTCAGTGGCGTAACACGCTCACATGGTCCATACAAAGGACAGCGTGGGTTCTCGGAGCGGAACCTTAAACAGGTGGTTCTAACATGAAAGGGGAGGTTGGAGAGCGGCGTGTTTAATAAATAGATTAATAAAAGGAACGGGACTTTAGAGAACCTCAGAGGTTTATGAACCGAAGACCATCACAGTCTGAGCGTAAAGTATAGAAGTATCATTTATGAACTACAGTCACGTGACCCTCATTTAACAATTTAAAAGACTTGATTGGATGGGGACAAGATCAAGACCACAACAAACAAGACAAGACAAGACCAAGATTGGAAGATTGGGGACAAGACAAGCTTCCTCTCATCGTGGATAAACAGTTTAAAGACTCCGGCAGGACTGCGGCATCTGCTGCATTCGTCCATTGGCGTCATTGTGGTGCTGGGCATTATCCACCACCCAGATACCACCTGATCCGCATCCAGATACCACCTGAGCACCTGATCCGTGTCCAGGCCTGAAGATAAATAAACTACAGTCTGGATTTAGAACTACAATGGTGCACAATGGACGAAGGAGACGTATGTATTTAATGAAGTGACCAGTGGGTGTCAATGGAGGAACATGGCTGCCTACAACAACAAGAAGACAGGATGCCAACAAGGTTAGACCAGGCACCCTTTCTCGGCTCGTTATCGTCCGTCCTGCTCACCTTCGGCATGAGGCAGGTGGACGGCAGGTGCCTGGCGCCGAGGACGTGCCCGCGGTAATCGGGTTCTCCGGTCGCAGAACTGCAACGCAATGCAAATGTGAAGTGTGCGGCTCACTGCGCTGTGTAATTACGCCCGCCGAGACGTGAAGCGAGCAAACGGTTCCTTCAGAAACACCTGACGCATCGCGCGGCGGGAGGCTAGCGCTCGCCGCCGTCAACCCCCCCCCCCATCCCCCAGAGAGCGGCGGGGAACCAGAGGGGGGGCTTGTAATTAATCGAGATCATCGATCCTGGATCCTGGCAGAGCGTACCGTCACCGCTCACCTGAACCCGAGTGGCTGTCTGACACCTGACACCCCCCCCCCCAGACCCAGAGAACCGACGGGGCCCCAAGGCCAGATGGAAATGGAATCTATTCGGCAGCAGATTTTGGCTGGGACTTTGGCATGTTCTCCCTGCCATCTTCGCATTGGCGCTGTGAACAGACGAGTCAATGAAACTAGAGAGCTCTTACCATTGTGATCACCCTCACCAGGTAATACCAATTAGCGGACGGGATAGGCAGCGGTTGGTTACTGTCTCTCCCGTCCGCTGGTTTAGTGGACAAGCCTTCATTGAATCCGAACAGCATCCAATGATTAAAAAAAATAACAAATTTTTTTATATGTATAGCACTCGAAGCCTCTTTTCCAGCAGGGCGGCGCTACAGCGAGCAACATTCCCCTTCACTCATCATCAATATTTAATAATGAGAGTTCTGCGGACGGGATGCGCGGCCTCGTACGCCGTCCCCGATGTCCGCTGTGAAAATTAACCGGGTAATTTGGCCATAAAGCAATGATGTATGGCGGCCATTACGCGTTCGGGGTGTTCCAGTTGTAAACAGGAGTCCATTACATCCAGCCAGCCGCCATCAGAGAGTCCATCCACTCGCCCCGCGCACCGCCGGAACATCTGCTCCGATCGCGGCGGCGGGGCCTAAATCACACCCCCATCGAGGTCTGAACGCTCCACCAGCGGAATCGGATCCACATTTACTGGGGTTCACGTCCGCACTATGTATTTTATCTGTCGATGCGCCGCGACACCAACACCGACCCGTTTTCATGGTATCCTTTAGGTGGTCGATGTTCCAATCTGTAAAGATTCTGCGTTTCCCAAGACGCCATTATATCAGCGTGGTGGAGGACATCGTGGTGGTTCAGTGGAGTAACACGCCCACATGGTCCATACAAAGGACAGCATGGGTTCTCAGAGTGGACCCTTAAACAGGTGGGACAACACCAAGAAACACAAGACATGACAGGAACAAGACCAAGATCATACAGGACAAGATGGGACGCCAACAAGGCTAGAACAGACCAGACAATACTGGACAAGACAGGATGGGACACCAACAAGACCAAGACAACAACAAACCAAACCAAGACTTGAGAACACAAGACAAGATGGGATGGGGACAGGACCAAGAAACAAGACAAGACATGGCAGGAACAAGACCAAGATCGTACAAGATGAGACACTAACAAGACCAAGATCGTACAAGATGAGACACTAACAAGACCAAGACAACACCAAACCAAACCATACCAAGTCTTGAGAAAGCACTACAAGATTGGATGGGGACAGGACCAAGAGCAAACAAAATAAGACAGGGACCACACCAAGAAACAAGACAAGACAAGACAGGAACAAGACCAAGATCATACAGGATAAGACGGGATGCCAACAAGACTAGAACAGATCAGATCAAACAAGACAAGACAGGATGGGACAACAACAAGACCAAGACAACAACAAACCAAACCAAACCAAGACTTGAGAACACAAGACAAGATGGGATGGGGACAGGACCAAGATAATACAGGACAAGACGGGATGTGACACCAACAAGAACAAGACAACAACAAACCAAACCGTAACAAGGCCATCGTATGCTCTCGCCTAAACAGCACCCTTCACTGAAACTGGGTTTGGACAACTTCATACAGGGGACAGGTCTATTTGTGGACACACACATACACACACACACACAGTGTCTTATCTTTCTGTCTCTTCTGAGCGGCAGCAGCAGAACCCTCGTCCCTCTATTTTCACTCCTATTGCTTTTCTCTCTCGACGTGACGCCGACTGATTGCCCCATCCCGAAAAAAAACAAAACAAACCCGGCTGCCGGCGGCTCGTCCGCCGTCTAAGCAGTGACCTTTGCTGACATGTTGGAAAAACCACCGGGGGATTCGGCTGAGAACCGAGAACCGGGATCCGGGGTTCAGTGTTTAGTAAAACTATATGAGCGTGCGTATCAGTGTGCCCTTTAGAGTGTTTAAGGTGTAAGACGGGGGAAGCGAGGGGGTGTGATTAGTGAGATAGTGTTTTTGCTGAGTGAGAATGTCCTTGATTTAGAACAATCGCACACCTCGAAGGGCGTCGGAGGAGAAGCGAACCGAGCTGACGGCGTGCGAGCATGTAACTTCATTCCGGCAGATATGAACTTCATTTCGTCTCTCCATCGCCTCCCGGCAGCTCCATCCATCACATCGCAGCCAAATCAGGGCTTTCTTCAGGATGGGGTAGGACCCGCCCCCCCCTTTATAGACCATGTTCCGTTGGTGGTCTTAATGACTTTGGGTTGAACTTCCTCTGGAGGAGCCGTATTTCGGTTCATTGTCTATAGACAATGACAAACAACCAACCGACTAAAAAAAGGTCCAGCCAACACCATCCCATACACACCATCCCATACACAGCATCCCATACACATCATCCTGAACACAGCATCCCATACACATCATCCTGTACTCAGCATCCTGTATGGGGCATCCTGAACACAGTATCCCATACACATCATCCTGTACGCAGCATCCTGTATGGGGCATCCTGAACACAGCATCCTGTATGGGGAATCCTGTAAGCAGCATCCTGTATGGGGCATCCTAATCACAGCATAATGTATGGGGCATCCTGAACACAGCATCCTGTATGGGGCATCCTGAACACAGCATGTTGTACACAGCATCCTATATGCAGCATCCTGTATGGGGCATCATGTGTGGGGCATCCTGTAAGCAGCATCCTGTATGGGGCATCCTGAACACAGCATCCTGTATGGGACATCCAGTGTGAAGCATCCTGAACACAACATTCTGTATGCAGCATCCTGTATCCGGCATCTTGAACACAGCATCCTGTATGGGGCATCGTGAACACAGCATTCTGTATGGGGCATCCTGAACACAGCATGTTGTACACAGCATCCTATACGCAGCATCCTGAATGGGGCATCCTGTATGCAGCATCCAGTGTGAAGCATCCTGTATGGGGCATCCTGAACACAACATCTTGAACACAGCATCCTGTATGGGGCATCCTGAACACAGCATCCTGTATGGGGCATCCTGAACACAACATCTTGAACACAGCATCCTGTATGGGGCATCCTGTACGCAGCATCCTGATCACAGCATCCCGTACACATTCTCCTGCAGCAGAAGCCTCTATCATACAGATGTGAGGACGTAACGTTGCTGCATCAGTTCCTCTCTCTGATTTAAAACGTTCAGTCAGTTCATCAGTCCACAGCCAGATTGGATCCCTAATCCCGTCATCGAACGGCGAGAGAAGCAGACTGAAGACGACTGAAGCACAATCACGTTAGAACTCACGCTGCACGTCTGCATGGGGACTTACTGTAAGTCATGGATTTGTTCCGTTCCTCAGAGGTTCCGCCGATATGAAATGACCAGTTCCTTTCTGAGACGAATGTGAAAAATAAAAAGCAACGAGAATGCGTCAGACACCTGCATCAGACACCTGCGGGGTCTCACATTGGGACAAACCAGAACGGAGAACGTCTTCACGGCCGACCCCGTGCCCCGACTTCCGGCATCAAGTTCTAGGGATCGTCCGGTTCTGGTGTGTTCGGTGTGGGACCTGATTCGTTAATTCCGGCGCCGTCGAAGCTTCAGTACACGATTTAACCCTGGAATCCAGACTGCGGTTCTGAAACACTACGTCATGGATTTGTTCCGTTCCTCAGAGGTTCCGCCGATATGAAATGACCAGTTTGTTTCTGAGACGAATGTGAAAAATAAAAAGCAACGAGAATGCATCAGACGCCTGTGCAAAGTCTTTACTGACTGTCTATCAGCAAAGCGAGAACCGGACGGGTTCTCACGGAGCTCTGGCCTTCGGACCTTCGGGACGAACCGGAACGGAGAACGTCTTCATGGCCGACCCCGTGCTCTGACTTCCGGCATCAAGTTCCAGGGATCGTCCGGTTCTGGTGTGTCCGGTGCAGTCTCAGAACCGCAGTCTGGATTCCAGGGTTAAATCGTGTAATGAAGCTACGGCGGCGGAATTAACGAATCGGGTCAGTGTTCGTATGATCGGCGCCGTCGAAGCTTCATTACACGATTTAACCCTGGAATCCAGACTGCGGTTCTGAGACGGCGCTGCATGCTGAGAACCTGAGAGTAATTACAGACGACGCTGAGCAGACGGATCATCGCTGATAAATGTGTCGGCGTGCGGTTCTCCACTGTTTCAGCCATTCGTCTTGCTCTTTATCTGTGTTTCATCACCGTAGGCCTTGAATCCTCCTCCGCAGTTACAACCTCCCCGTATTCTCCCTCTGCAAAATCAAATAGAGGCATCAGTCCCGAACCCGCGCCCATTAATCAGAGCGCCGGCGTCCTCCGGAGGAGAACCCACACAAACACATTTATATACTCAAGAAATTCAACATTATGCATCCGTCTCTGCAGCAGTTCCACCTAAAGTGGGTTAAACTGTGACTAATTCTTCCCTTCTGTTATACAGCACACACACACACACACACACACACACACACACACACACACACAGTAGTTAGTCCTGAGGTCCAGTTCAGGTATCATGCGGGATTCAGGGTGGTATGGAAATCCAGAGCACATCCGCCTCACAGCAAGGAGGTCTGGGTGGAGGTCTGTGTAAAGGTCCGGGTGGAGGTTCAGTTGGAGGTCCAGGTGGAGGTCCAGTTGGAAGTCTGGGTGGAGGTCTGTGTAAAGGTCCAGTTGGAGGTCCGGGTGGAGGTCCAGTTGGAGGTCCGCGTGGAGGTTTGTGTAAAGGTCCGGGTGGAGGTCCGGATGGAGGTCTGTGTAAAGGTCCGGGTGGAGGTCCAGTTGGAGGTCTGTGTGGGGGTCCAGGGTGAAGGTCCGGGTGGAGGTCTGGGTGAAGGTCTCGGTGGAGGTCCAGGTGAAGTTCTGTGTCAAGGTCCAGGTGGAGGTCCAGTTGGAGGTCTGAGTGGATATCCGGTGGAGCACATGTTCCACATGGCTGCTCTCAGATCGTACGGTCAGCCATGACACCACCCTCCTGTAGTAATGAGGGTTGAGGGCTTTGGTAAATTCCATGAACTTGGGATTCCAACCCCCAATCATCAGTCCCACACCCTTGAGGTAACACTTTTGCAGTAGGTGGATAAGTCCAACTCCACCCCTAGTGGAGAATTTGGTCCATCCATAATGGCCTGTCGCTAAGGCCCATGCTGGCGTTGGGGATACATCCAGGTCCTTCAGTGCCCCATCTCGTGTTGTCTTAATCCTTTTAGATTTGTCTCTTGCCTCTCGTACGTGAGCCACATGGTGGTGCTGCTGGATGTGAGTGTGAGTTGTGGTTGTACGGGTCGCGTCCTGTCTGTGGTATAGGTGTAGATTTTCACGTGGCGGTGCGATTGGCGCGTCCCAAGGTTTTTCTCTTTGTCCTCCACGTTTAACCCAGTGAAACACACACCTATACCCACGCTGTGTGAAGGGACCCCACCTGCCCAGAGCGGTGGGCAGCCCTGTATACAGCGCCAGGGGAGTCATTGGTGTTAGGTGTCTTGCCCAAGGACACTTCAGCCAGAGTACTTGGTGGTACTGGGGATCCCACCGTGGACCTTCAGGCTGCAAGGCGACGGCGACGACCACTTTAATTACAGTCTCATCCGTCCTTTTGTCTGCAGTTGGGTCCGGCATCATCCTCGAAACCTTCCGTTAAATCGTCTACTTTAAAACCGGGTCGAATTGAAAACCCCCCCCTCGTTACCCCGCCGTTCCCTACAGCCAAACTAATTTCGTCATTTGTGGGAGCGCTCGCTTCTGCCGTCCGTCACGCTGAGCGCTGACAGCAGAGCACGCCGCTGATATTTACTTAATCTAAAAGCGATCGCCTCGCCGGCTCCCTCTGTATTTCCCAGCTGGAAGGCCGAACATGTTCCAACCTGTTGTTCTGCCCCGTGTCCCCGCACGCAGTCGATACTAATGTGACTAGTGGCAGATCTCGCTGAGCTATCGATTCCAGTCAGGAGGCTGAAGGGAAAAACAAAAAAACACGCTGTTTGCTTCATCGCCCGGCTTCGTGAACGTCCATCCATCCATCCATCCATCCACACTTACTCACTCACTCACTCTACATAGGGGCAATTTAGAGATGCCAATTTACCCCACGAGTCTTTGGTCTGTGGGAGGAAAACTTGGACATGGATTGAACCTGGATCCCTCAATGTGGAGTCTGCAGGTCCTCCCTGTACCTTTTCTTCCCAGTATTCCACATTCCAACGACATGTTGAGGGGCACATCAGAGACATTAACTGCCCCACTGATTGTATGGTGTGTAAACTATGATGGAGGAAAGACCTGGGGGGGGGGGGGTTCCCAATGCCCAACCAGGGGAGAACGTTTCGGGTGCTGGGCAGGTACACCCAGGACAGGACACCCATCTATCACTGGTTCACACTCATTACAAGAGGAATCAAAGTCTCCAGTTACCACTCCGGTGTTTTACCACCCCAGCGTTCTGTCCACCCTCAGAACGAACCCCCCCCCCCCAACGTCACATGTTGAAGGACTAAATTTGTCAAGCTGGGATTTTTTTGGCCCTCTCATTATATAACTGAGTTTAAGGCAGAGGGGCCGCTGTAGATCGATGGAGGGTCAGTCCATGATGAATGAGGCTGCATTTAACTAATTTCGCCCCGAGACAGATTACTCTGCTCCCGAATCAGCCACCGCTGCCCCTGCCTGTCCGAACTGAACCCATCCCGCGTTCCTCCAGCGTTCCTCGTTGCTCCGATGAAGTCGCCGTTATTAATTCGGCTGTTTGATCCATTCAGTCCGGTTTTCTGCCCTCGTCACATCCAGCAAGGGGGCGGGGCTCAGATCCTCTTCCTATAGTTGTTCTTTAGATGCTAAATGGCTATAAAAGCAGATCCGTACCGATTAATATGACTGATATCTGGTGGGACTCTCAAACGGTTCCAAGAGTCCCCAAACGGTGCCAAAGCCACAATACCCAATGTCCTGTGTGCCAGTGGAAAGGGACGTGATTATCTGATGGGCGGGGTGGAATCGATGTTGGAGGGGGGTGCAGAGAGGGATAAAAGACGGCAACTAGGTCAAACTGACATGTCCAGCTTCGCAGGGTTCTGATGCTCAGATGGACTCATTAGAAGTTAATTAATCAAGTCCATCGATCCGGTGTCACATTCCTCCGCTCTCGGCTCTGAGAGGAAGCGCTCGGGTTCCTCTACGATGGTTTTCTAGGATTCCTGATCCCTCTGAGGCTCTCGGAACGACCACGGCATCGTTACACGGCGGCACATCCGCAGCTCGTAACGGAGAACGTTTGACGATATGATGTCGGAAGGTTACAAGCATCCTTAAAATCTACACTCGGACTGCAGGTATGCCGTTGTGTTCTGCTTCATCTATGCAGAAATGGATCCTCCGTGGCCAGGCGAGGGGGGGGGGAGGGGGGGCGAGAGAGCATTGGTCAAAATGATGAAGGTGTTTAATATCAGAAATGCACAGGAGTGCAGTGAACCGTGAAATATGTTTGTGTCCCATTTCGACCGGACGCCGGCGCGGCGGCGGCGGTAGTTCGTCTTCATCATTGAACCCGCCGCGTCACGTGACCTCCTCAGAAATGCAAAGTGAAGCCGGCGAACGCTAAACGCTCCCGGGGCGTGAAATAAAGAGTCTGTGAAATATAGTGATTAATTCAGCTTGATATTCTTTCTCCGAGTTTCTCCAGCAGAAACGGAACCAACAAGCAGCCGAATGCGTTTGGAATTTTTACTGTAGGTGACATTTCTTGTTCGCCTGGTGTATCATTCATTCATTCATTATCTCCCGCTTTGTCCTCTATTAGGGTCGCGTTGGGGTTCCCCATGCCCATCCAGGGGAGAACGTTTCGGGCGCTGGGCAGATACACCCAGGACAGGGTGCCAATCCATCGCTGGGCACACACTCACTTACACAGACACACTATATGGGGCAATTTGGAGAATTCAATTGACTTGATCCATGTTTTTGGACTGTGGGAGGAAACCGGAGAACCCGGAGGAAACCCACGCGGACACGGGGAGAACATGGAAACTCCACCCAGATGGGGATTCGAACTGGAAATCCCTAGCGCTGGGAGGCGAACGTGCTAACCACTAAGCCACCGTGCCACCCCTGGTGTATCTGAACAGAATATTAACGGTCAGTGAGACGATGATGGGATGGTTACAGCAGTATATACCCTACAACATAATCCAAGTGGCTATAACGCATACAGTTGGTGGTTACATGAGCAATGAAGGTACAGCACAGGTGGATATAATAATAAAAACAGAGAAGCTATAGCAGGAATAGCTACAGAATAGCTATAAAATAAGAGGAAAGGCCATTATATTAGCAGAATAGCTACACTTTACGCGGAATAGCTACAACATAAGCGGAATAGCTACACTTTACACGGAATAGCTACAACATCAGTAGAATAGCTACACTTTATGTGGAATAGCTACAACATTAGCAGAATAGCTACACTTTACACGGAATAGCTACAACATCAGTAGAATAGCTACACTTTATGTGGAATAGCTACAACATTAGCAGAATAGCTACACTTTACGCGGAATAGCTACAACATAAGCGGAATAGCTACACTTTACACGGAATAGCTACAACATCAGTAGAATAGCTACACTTTATGTGGAATAGCTACAACATCAGCAGAATAGCTACACTTTACGCGGAATAGCTACAACATAAGCGGAATAGCTACACTATAAGCACAATAGCTACAACATAAGCGTAAAGTCGATAACATAAGCAAGTGGTTTGGGTGGTTTGCATGTTCTCCTCATGTCTTTGTGGGTTTCCTCCAGGTTTCCTCCGGCTTCCTCCCACAGTCCAAAAACATGGAGTTCTCCAAATTGCCCCATATAGAGTGTGTGTTTGTGTGTGGGCGGCACGGTGGCTTAGTGGAGTGGTTAGCACGTTCGCCTCTCAGTGCTGGGGATTCCCGGTTCGAATCCCCATCTAGGTGGAGTTTCCATGTTCTCCCCGTGTCCGCGTGGGTTTCCTCCGGGTTCTCCGGTTTCCTCCCACAGTCCAAAAACATGCATCAAGTCAATTGAGTTCTCCAAATTGCCCTCTATAGAGTGTGTCTGTGTGAGTGAGTGTGTGTCCAGTGATAGATTGGGTGTACCTGCCCCCCCCCCCACGACCCTAATAGAGGATAAAGCGGAAGAAAACGGATGGATGGAAATTATTAAATTATTTTATTTATTTTTTATTATTATTTATTATTACATGAATGTATATTTTTTATATAGTGTTTATATTTACCAAAACAAGTCCATCCAAAGAATCAGGGACACGTTTGGTCCTACCTCTGCCGTGTCTCTAACCCGCAGCTAAGGACCCATTATGAGGAGACACGGAGGAGGCCGAGCTGATTTATCGAGCTCGCTGCGGCGACAGTCAAGGCCGCCGTGTTTAGCAGATGGTAATGACTCAGGAGCCGGCGCGAGGCGAGCGCTCGGTTATCCGCCGATGAATAAAGTGGTAAAAGACAAAAGGCGGATTTGTTCTTGTGTGTAAACTTTAGCCCGGCGCTCTGTGTAGTTTCGTCGAATCTGTGTGCTTGAAAAAAAAAAAGAGAGAAGAAGAAGAAAAGGAAAAAAGAGAGAAAGTTTATCCAGTCAAAGAGTCTGTCTAGACGAGTCTAATGAAAAGATGACTCATCGGCTCACGATAGGTGGCGGAGACCCCCGGAAGAAAGCCAGCGAGCCTTTGAAGGCTTTCCTCTGAGGTGCAGCCAATTAAAATCTGCTTTGAGAGCGCGAGAGCGGGCGAGAGAGGTATAGAGAGAGTGAGAGAGAGAGAGCATTGTTTTTAAGTCTCATCAACGTAGGCCCGTTTTAAAGGTGGTTGATCAGAACAGGCACGCCGGATCTGCGGTTGCTCGTCTGATATCCACCAGCGTCTCAGTCTTGGGGTGTTTCAGAGACACCGTGTCGTATAATTATAAAGAATTAGTCATGAACACCGTAACGCCTCGTGAGACGCGCCGCCGTGGTAATTTGATTAGTTCCAAATACAGAATGTAACGTGAGCGCCGCAGCTACGGCTTTCCTATCCCCTCAATCAGGGGAGTCTTTGCGGTGGACAGGTCATCGTGATTTACCAGGATTCATTTTCTTTTTTAATGTCATACTCGTCATGTTCATTTTGTGGAACCGACAGCGTAGAAAAGACTGGGCTTCGGGTTGCCATGTTTAAAGAAATCGTTCTTCCGTCCATCCATCCATCCATTAAATTCTGCTTTATCCTCTATTAGGGTCGGGGGGTTCCCCACGCCCATACCCATCTTGGGGAGAAAGTTTTGGGCGCTGGGAAGATACACCCAAGACAGGGGGGCAATCTATCACTGAGCACACACACACAAACACACTCTATATGGGGCAATTTGGAGAATTCAATTGACCTTGATCCATGTTTTTGGACTGTGGGAGGAAACTGGAGAACCCGGAGGAAACCCACAGGGACACGGGGAGAACATGGAAACTCCACCCGGATTGGGATTCGAACCAGGACACCTTATTGCTTTAATATACACTCCCACTATACTAATACTAATTGATGTTTGCTGTATGTTGTTTCAGTGGCATGGTGGCTTAGTGGTTTAGCATGTTCTCCTCTCAGCGCTAGGGATTCCCGGTTCAAATCCCCATCTGGATGGAGTTTCCATGTTCTCCCCGTGTCTGCGTGGGTTTCTTCCGGGTTCTCCGGTTTCCTCCCACAGTCCAAAAACATGGATCAAGTCAAATGAGTTCTCCAAATTGCCCCATATAGAGTGTGTATGCGTGCGTGTCTGTGTGAGTGAGTGTGTGTCCAGCGATAGATTGGCGCCCTGTCCTGGGTGTATCTGCCCAGCGCCCGAAACCTTCTCCCCTAGATGGGCATGGGAAACCCCACCGCGACCCTAATAGAGGATAAAGTGGAAGATAATGAATGAATGAATGTATGTTGTTTCATGACAAAAAAACAAAACTAAAAAGTTGGTACTTTGAGGTTTTGGTTTGATGGTGGGTGTTTACACACCCCGCATTTAAAAAGCACTGTGCTAATAACAATAATGTAGAAGGGTTTAAACTGAACTGTGAGACTTTACAGCTCTGCCAACAACAAAAGAGGTAAACATCAAAACACAAACATGGCTTATTAACTCCATGTGGCATGAGTGGAACAGTGTGTGAACTCCGTTTGTACCTCGTGAAAGGTTTATTAATGAGCTGACGGGTCGGAGACTCTGCACGCCGAGCTAAAGAGCCCGGACCCAGAGAATTAGCATATTACTTTAAAACCAACACGGCATTTTTAAAGTGAACAGTAATTCAATTTTCATTAGGATTTCGTGCTTTGGCTTCATCCAACACGCCACTAAAACTTCTCTCTGTCGAACCAAAGAGTCGTTAAGTGCAAATTAGGAACCTCAGGTTTTACATCTCCGTGATTCGGTCGATCCTCAAAGGACGTTTCATACGACGTGCTCGAAAAGTCGTACCAGGAACTCCAGCTTCTGCTTTATTGTTGCTTAACTTGAAGAAAGTGACCTCTGAACTGAGATGGTTTGGTTTTGGTAACATGGCTGACACGGTAGCTTAGTGATACGATAGAAAGACATGATGAAAAGATACGATATGATACGATACAATGCCATGAGAAGATATTATACAATAAGAAGATCCGCTAAAAGATACGAAAACATATGATACGATATGATACAATATGATAGGATATTATACGATATGATCGGATACGATAGAATACCATGGAAAGATATTATACAATAAGAAGATATGACAAAAAATATTATAAGAAGATACGATATGATACTACATTTTATGATACGATATGATATATGATACAATAGGATATATGATCCGATATGATATGATATGATTAATATTATATGATTTGATATGACATGATACATTATGATATCATATAATATGATACGACATAATGATACGATATGATACAATATGATATGATACGATATAATATGATACGATATGATATGATATGATATGATACAATATTATAGGATAGGATACGATACGATACTATAAGAAGATATTAAACAATAAGAAGATATAATAAGATTTGATTAAATATACGACAGGATGCAATTTGATATGATAAAACATGATATATTAAGAGGATGCAGTACAAACATAGATATAATGTGTTTAAACATTTTCTGTACAGATGTTCAACAGGGACGTATCTGCGTCTGCGTCTGTCAGACATTTATATAAACTTAATAAATTTGTCATGAGCCAAAACAAAAGTAGTCAGCACTCGCTCTTCCTGCGCCGTACTTTATTGCTCCACATACCAAATATGGACGTGATGAGGATGGGGGGGTATGACACTAGCATCACTCCTGGTTTATTTTAATTTAATTTTAATTCCCGGTCAGTGGTCAGTGGTCAGTGGCTGTCCCGTGGCGTTCTCACGCCGCTGATGGACCGTCACATGGTGGGCTGACGAATCCGTCAGTGACTTTGTTCCTTCAGAGTGCAACCTTACAATAAACCCGTACCTGAGTGCATCTCACTCTCTCCACCTCCCAGTCTCCAGATGTTCAGAAGATTAATCATGTTCTTCAGTCCACGGCACTTTCTCACTTTCCCGTGCCTTCCCCTGCCTCATTTGTCTGTATCACACGGTTCGGTTTACCTTGAACAAGGGAAAGGTCACCTCGCTCTGCGGAACGGAGTGCGAGCCTCGCTCGCCGAAAAAATTAATGGATGGTCCCTACGATTGCACGCCCTCCTCCTTCATCGGGATAATATTTTCTCGCCTTATTTAAAGGACACGTTTATGGAAGGAATATAAATACGCAGCAGCGACAGGCACTTAGTCTGATTTATTCCGATATCGGGTTCTTGTTTTGGCCCGAGTTCTGCACAGTGTGAGGCGCAGAGCCATGGAGTCGGGATTTCGAAAGCTTCTGTCATTGGTATGTTCTCCATATATCCATCCATCCATTATCTTCAGCTTTATCCTCTACTAGGGTCAAGGGGGGGGGGGGGTTCTCCATGACCATCCAGGGGAGAACATTTCGGGCGCTGGGCAGATACACCCAGGACAGGGCGCCAATCTATCGCTGGGCACACACTCACTCACACAGACACACTCTATATGGGGCAATTTTGAGAATTCAATTGACCGTGGGAGGAAACTGGAGAACCCGGAGGAAACCCACGCGGACACGGTGAGAACATGGAAACTCCACCCAGATTGGGATTCGAACCGGGAATCCCTAGCGCTGAGGGGAGAACATGTTAAACACCAAGCCACCGTGCCGTCTTCATATATCATAATATTTATTAAGATGATAATGCTGTTTTGAACAGCCACCTAACAACAGCATAGCAACCACCCACTTTCACAGCATCACTAGGACAAATACTCATGGGGCAATTAGTAGGGCAGGTGGGAGGGGTTACTCCATTTAGGCACAGGGAGAACCCAACCCCAGGACATTTTACGCTGAGTGCTGGGGCTAAAGGTTTGAATCCCAATCTGGGTGGAATTTCCATGTTCTCCCCGTGTCCACAGGTTATCCGAAGAACCTGGATTCAAGGTAATTGGGCTGCTCTAAATTGCCCCCATATAGAGTGTGTGTTGTTTCTGCAATGATCCCTTTGCATCAGTTGCTCAAGGAGACAAATACGAGCAGATATCCAGTAGGTTCTTACCGTCGGTTCCTCATTTGTATGAAAAGAGGCTCTACTTATAAAACTTTCAAGTCCGTTCAGAACCCGCGCCGCTGCCACGACGACCACTTCAAAGGCAGAAGCTCACATTCTGTTCATTCGGTTCCGTGAGAACTTTTCCCTGGAGCGTTCTCTCGATTCGTTGCTCTTCGTCTCCAGAGGCCCCTCAGGTCCAACAGGCTTCAGGAGGACGAGGCGGGCTCTCGACGCCATCACGCAAATTAAGAGGAGGGTACAATCGATAGGTGTTTACATCTATACGTCCGGAGCGTTTGGGGAGAAAACGGAGCCGTAATGAGAAACGTGGGCTGCGTTTGTAGTTTTCGGGGACGCCGTGTTCTCGCGCTCGAAATCGGAGAGGATTTGGGGTTTCGTTAAAACGCTAACGAAGCGCACTCAGGAAATCTTCGACGAAGACGAGAGGGATCACGCCGGAGTCACATGCTGCGATGCGTCAATCAAACTGTGGCCATTACTTTACTCATTACTGGATGCAACCTGGATTCTTATTGGACGGACGGTCCTGCAGGACGCCCTCAATGGACTTATACAGTATTTAATTGTTAAATACGGGTCACATGATCATCACACACTGTGTACATGGCTGTCCTACCCTGTTGATGCTGCCGGGCTGCTCAAGGAGGATGAGTCCCCCACTGAACCTCGGTCCTCACAAGGTTTCTTCCTTAAAATAACAACGTAACAGGGAGTTTTGTCTTGCCACTGTCGCTTCGGTGTGCTCTTTGGGGGTTTTAACTCTATATAGCTGCTCTGTGACGATGTACTGTTGTAAAAAGGGCTAAAGGACGTAAAGGAAACGTCCATCTCCTCCTGCACTGCGGGCAAACCTCTGCCATCTCATGCTCCGCCGAACAACCCCCCCTCCCCTCCATCCTCCCCCAACTTCCTCAGGATATCCCATTGTAGCGAACGCTCGCTTCTCCTCCACATCGATGTCAATTAAAGCACCCTACACGCGAACAAGAGGGTCGTTGGACTTCGGAGAGTCAGGCCACATCCTACAGGAGTCCCCGATCAGATACGCCCTCCTCCAGCGCAGCAGCCGAGTAGGTGGAGCACCGTATCTTTCAGAATCCATTGAACCTGATTGATCGGCCGATCGATGGATACAAGGTGAGCAGTTCTGAAAAGCAACCATGGCAATCTGCCCGATCTCATTTGCTGCGCTGAAGGTGAGCTGAAATCGCACGCTGACCCTTTTGGAGTCGAGTTCTGCGGACAGACGATACAAATTCGTTTATGGGACTCCCGTGTTAGGAATTTGTCCAGATGGTGCCAGGGCTGTTGGGGTTGCAGTACATTATATGTGTTACTACACCCTATACTTTGGAGGGTGCGTGGGTGGGGCTATTCATTTAAAGAGCGGGAGGGGTATCAACACCATGTTCTGACCCCAATCATGAAGTTTGGAAAATTGTAATAAAACTGTCTGCTGTAATTAGTTACTTAATATTCGAATCTCGTTATCTTCTCCTTAATCTTATACTAGGGTCGTGCCGGGGGTTTCCATGCCGAATTCCAGGGGAGAACATTTCGGCATGGTGGCTTAGTGTTTGGCATGTCTTCCTCTCAGTGCTGGGGATTCCCGGTTCGAATCCCAATCTGGGTGGAGTTTCCATGTTCTCCCCGTGTCCGTGTGGGTTTCCTCCCGGTTCTCCGGTTTCCTCCCACAGTCCAAAAACATGGATCAAGGTGAATTGAATTCTCCAAATTGCCCCAGTGTGTGTCCAGTGATAGATTGCCGTTCTGTCCTGGGTGTATCTGCCCAGCGCCCAAAACGTTCTCCCCCCCCCACGACCCTAGTAGAGGATAAAGCAGAAGATAATGGATGGATGGAACATTTCAGGTCCTAAGTCTATGTTTTTAAAGGTTGGGAGAACTCCGCCCAGACGGCGAGGTGGACGTGCTACCCACTACCCCAGCGTGCTGCCCCTCAGCTACTTACTATAAAGCAGAATCACGTTTTAATATATATTTATATACTGTATATATATCTTATTTTTTGGAATATAAAAGGAAATCAGTTTGGATATTAAATCTCGACTCCAGCGCGGCTCTCTCGGCGGCTGGATTCTTGCTGACTCGTTTTTTTTTTTTTTTTTTTTTTTTGTCTAAAAGGCTGCATTAAAAACTGTTTTTCTATCATTTTGCACCTGCATGGATGGATTGAGGTGTCAAACCTCAAAATCTCCGCCTTCTCCTCGTTCTCCTCCTCAGCGGCGTCGCTTGTTTGTTCTCTTTAAATCCTCTCACCCTTATTTTCTGCAACTTCTGCATCTCTGGCTTTTAGTCAAGGGCGCTATGTCACACTCTGCTTGTGTGTACGTGTGTACATGTGTGTGCGTGTGTGCGCGTGTGTGTGTGTGTGTGTGTGTGTGTGAGGCCAAGGCCTCTCAGCCTGCAGGGGGCTAAATTACCACCATTGATTGTGCGGCTTTGACGCCTCGGCAAAAAGCCCCGCTCATTCATTGTGTTAGAAAATAATTACCAGGCCGTTTGGTTCTGTTACAGCCGCCATTATTTTTCCGCTTATCCTGCCTTTCTGCTGTAATCAAGCAATAAATGCAGTTTCTAACCCTCGGCTGATCTGATCTCCGACTCGGGGTCGTCCTCTAATGGTGGATGCTACAGTCACGGCGATTATTTTATCTGGGACTGAGTTAAGGGACGTCCTGAGGTGTGAGTGATTCTCAAAACAACAGGGTCGGCAGACATGTTTACCAATGCAACCCACATGTGAGCCATGAGTGGCCCACGTATAAAACAATACATATGGCCCACGTGTTCCAAAACACCTCTGGTGCACATCTGGTAGAGATTTGCCTACATGGGAGCCTCTTTTGGGTTACATGTGGCCCTAATTTGGTATCTATATGGTCCGAATCTTTGGACAGGGCAAGGGGCCGGTTGAAAATAAGGGATGTGGAACAGAGTATTTGGCCATAATCTGTTGTGTATGTGGCTGTTATCTTGCATCCTTGTTACCCAGGTGCCATCAATCCATGTATTAAGGTCGAGGCCAAATTTGCAGAATGTGGTCCAAAAGATTTTGCTAAATAAAAAAGACTGGGCAGAGCTACCCACAAGCACCCACGACCCTAATCTGGTAACTCTAAGTGCACTGCGGGCGGCTATGACCATTACTGAATGGAACCTGGATTTTTATTGGACGGGCGGTCCTGCAGGATGCCCTTAATGGACTTCTATAGTTTGCCAATTGTTAAATACGGGTCACATGATCACCACACAATCTGTACATGGCTGTCCTACACTTCACAAGGACGATGAGGCCCCCACTGTGCCTCGGTCCTCACAAGGTTTCTTCCTTAAAATATCAACATTTTATCAACAAGTTTTGTCTTGCCACTGTCGCTTCGGCGTGCTCTTTGGGGGTTTAAAAGCTTATAAAACTATAAAGCTGCTTTATGACGATGTGCTATTTTAAAAAACGCTCTATAAATAAATGACTTGAACTCAAACTTAACACGTAACAAGTGGCTTTCTCTGGAAATCTAATCATGTGTAGAGATGTTATGACATCATAACATTTCCAGATAATAAAATCACTTGCATCCAGTGCAGCTCTGTACTTCACCACTGTACTTGTTTAGTGTTGACTGAAGGTCTGTGTCCTCATGGGGACGGGGGGGACGGGGGGGACGGGGGGGACGGGTAGTTCTTTTCCTTTGCTCTCTTTAAATCAGAACAATCTGAGAAGATCACAGACAAGGACACTCATAAAAGTGGAATGCCGCAGCGCTGGATAACCCCGCCCTGCCGTGTCGGCGTGACCTGTCCGTCTAATGATGACGGGATGTGGGTTAATCTAGACTTTATATAAATACTCCTGGCAATTACACCGCTGACTAAATACATCTGTCAGAATGGAGATATTTAGTGCACCTTATATTGCATGCTAATCCTCCGGACATCCTGTTAACGTCCCGTCCACAGCGCCGTGTCCCAACAGATATTAGATCATCTGACAGTTGGTGACCTGAAATGTGCTGGGAGGCTTTCAGAGAGTGCTAAAGACGGCCGTGTCCAACATTCATAACAGATAACTCCATGGCATCTCACCCTCTGCTGGTGTTGCGGTGGAGTTCACACAGGTTCATCCAGAGATGCCAATCTATCACTTGGCACTCACACACACTATATAGGGGCAATTTAGAGCAGCCAATTCACATTGAATCCATGTTTTTGGACTGTGGGAAGAAAGCAGAGAACCTGGAGGAACCCCACGCGAACATGAGGAGGACATGCAAACTTCAAACATGGCCCCTTTTGCAGAGAGAAGGACTACTTCGCAACCCCTATATATATATATATATATATGTAGGCTGCCACGGTTCTCCTCTCAGCGATGGGGATCCACGTTCAAATCCCAATCTGGGTGGAGTTTCCATGTCCTCCCTGTGTCCGCGTGGGTTTCCTCCGGGTTCTCCGGTTTCCTCCCGCAGTCCAAAAACATGGATCAAGGTCAATTGAATTCTCCAAATTGCCCCACATAGAGTGTGTCTGTGTGAGTGAGTGTGTGCCCAGCACACCCTGTCCTGAGTGTATCTGCCCAGCACCCAAAATGGGGAACCGCCCCCCCGACCCTAGTAGAAGATAAAGCGGAAGATGGATGGATATATACTGTATATATAAACCAGCCCGTCTGTAACCAACAACCATGCCATGGTCACAGTCACTGATTTCACATCACCTCAAAATTAATACATACTTATAATATATACAGAGGAACCTGATGGCGTATGTAACGCATCACAAATTCTGTGTCTTTAAACTTATTAAACCATTATTGGCTTCCGTAACCTGTTTCCCGTCCAAGCTCTTTAACGGGAACCTGGAAGGTTCTGTCTGCTCTTTTCTTGATAACGTCATGTATGAATGGAGGAGGTGAAGCGAGAGGGTCTGCCCACACGGGGGACGCAGATGCAGTCGGTATCACAGAGTTCATCTCTGACAGTGAGATAAAAACAAATACAGCGGGACATAAACCCATCAGAGAGCCTGGCCTCATTGCGAGGGATTAAATAAGTGCCGTATAAAGCTGGATCTGTAAAGAGAAATCTGCCGCGATCCCGAGTCTGCCTCGCCTTTCAGCTGTGAGCTGCAAATGCCTGGAGTTCAAACCTCATCTGAGGGAGGGAAAAAAAATAATGCTGCAGTGATAAAGAAGAGAAGTAATAAGTGCTGAAAATAAAGGGAATTTTGGGTTTTTTGGGTTTAACCCTCGCCGTGTTCATGTTGTGAAGCTCAGTTTAGAGTGGAGTCGAGTCCGTGCTGGTGTTTATTCATTTATTATTCATGTGTTTATGACTTTAATGGTTCATTTATTCATTATCTAAGCCGCCTTTTCTAATCACGGATAAAGAGCCAGACGATTAATCGTTTTTCCAATTAATCGCAATTAAAAATCGCGATACCGTAGTGAAGCGCAATACCGCTGAATGGATCCAGAAGGCGCTGGTGAGTGAAATGGTTTATTCCCAAAAGTTGCACAAAAACAACACAACACGGACGAAAAAAGGACAACGCATGACAAAATTATCAACGGTGGTCTGCTGACCAACACAAAAAGCAGAAGTATAAATAACACAAGGCAGATCACATGACCTCGAAGAGAACCAATAACGCGAAACAGTGAATTAAACAAATGAGGAACCCATCCATCCATCCATTACCTTCCGCTTTATCCTCTACTAGGGTCATGGTGGGGTTCCCCATGTCCATCCAGGGGAGAACGTTTTGGGCGCTGGGCAGATACACCCAGGACAGGACGCCAATCTATCACTGTACACACACTCACTCACACACAAACACTCTATATGGGGCAATTTGGAGAATTCAATTAACCTTGATCCATGATTTTTGGACTGTGGGAGGAAACCGGAGAACCCGGAGGAACCCCATGCGGACACGGGGAGAACATGGAGAACATGGAAACTCCACCCAGATTGGGATTTGAACCTGGAATGCCTGAGAGGAGAACATGCCAACCACTAAGCCACCGTGCCGCCGGTAATTTCATCTTTTTATGATAAATGTTAGAAACAGTTTGTCTCTGCTGCAGTTCGTGACTTTGAACAGAAGAAGCTGCAGCTCGCGCGGCGCACCGCCGCTCGGTTCTGAAGAGACCCGCCGCCGCTGACTTTCTTTCCCCTCGCAGTTATTTATGCCTGGAGTGCACAAAAAGCAGAATGTCAGCTGTAAAGCCATGCTAATAGATTCATGAATGGAAATTAAAGGCTGCTGCTGCCTGCTTTATCCGGCGAGATGCGCGGCTGCGCGGCGGCGGCTATTGACCAGAAATGGGGCAGATTTACAAACTTATGGAGATGAGCTTAATCGATTTTCTCGACGGCATTGTGCCGGATTCCATTAGTCTGCTCGCGGAAATGAATTCGGGAAGTTGTGACGGAGCGCCGCGGCCCGGCGCATCACTCGTCCCGTTAACGAGGTCTCGCGGCGAGGAGTGCAAAGTGCCGTGTGCTCAATCCTGCCGAAGTGTTCGGAACATCGGGCGGGTCTCCGAGTGGGGTGCGGGGTCGTCTCGTTACAAAAACACCCTGTACCATGAAGAGTCCTATATACCCCCCCAACCCCGATTATGGGTGAGTGAGTGTGTGCCCAGCGATGGATTGGCGCCCTGTCCTGGGTGTATCTGGGTGTATCTGGGTGTATGGCCACTCCTTATTATCCCTCATTTGGTTTCCTCAAGGATGGCACGGTGGCTTAGTGGTTTAGCATGTTCTCCTCTCAGCGCTGGGGATTCCCGGTTCGAATCCCAATCTGGATGGAGTTTCCATGTCCTCCCCGTGGTTTCCTCCCACAGTCCAAAAAAACATGGATCAAGGTCAATTGAATTCTCCCAATTGCCCCATATAGAGTGTGTGAATCGGGTGTGTCTTTGTGTGTATGTGAATTTGCCCCGTGTGGGAGGGAGGGGTTCGCGTGTCTGCGTTCTGTTGGAGTTTTCGGAGTTCTAAACGAGACGTGCTGTTTTATAAACCCTTGATTGTGAATCGGCATCCTGACTTCGTGCGAGTTCTTCGTCGCCGCCACAGAATTGTTCCAAAAACGAGGAGATTTGCTCTATTTTTACACAACAAAATGTATTTACTAGCTTCTAACACACACACCTCTCTGTACCGTCATGTACCGCCTGTGTTCTGAAGTAAAATATGGAATAAATAGTGTGTGTTCTTGTATATCCATCCATTATCTTCCGCTTTATCCTCTATTAGGGTCGCGGTGGGGGTTCCCCATGCCCATCCAGGGGAGAACGTTTCGGGTGCTGGGCAGATACACCCAGGACAGGGCGCCAATCTATCGCTGGGCACACACTCACACACACAGACACACTCTATATGGGGCAATTTGGAGAACTCAACTGACTTGATCCATGTTTTTTGGACTGTGGGAGGCAACCGGAGAACCCGGAGGAAACCCACGCGGACACGGGGAGAACAAGGAAACTCCACCCAGAATGGGATTCGAACCGTAGTGCTGAGAAGCAGACGTGCCAACCACTAAGCCACCGTGCCGCACTGTGTGTTCTTGTATAGAACCAGAGAACGTCCATATGGACAGAGGATTAAGTCTCATTAAATCCCGGATCATTCGTCCTATCGGATCATAATCAGCCCTCTCAGCTCTGTTCGTAGTGAAACTAAACTTTTAACCTTAAACCCGGCCGCGGGAT
Organism: Corydoras sp. C115; assembly: GCA_019802505.1. Classification (NCBI taxonomy): domain Eukaryota; kingdom Metazoa; phylum Chordata; class Actinopteri; order Siluriformes; family Callichthyidae; genus Corydoras; species Corydoras sp. C115. The sequence goes on along the minus strand of JAFMOC010000244.1, from coordinate 418,788 downwards.
TAACGTCACGGCCGTCATCACGGGATTCGCAGGAAAATAATCTACGGGCGGCGCGCGGCTCCTCCCCTAAAACCTCAATAAGACAAATGCCACCATGATTTAATGTGCGGTAATCTCCAGCTCATAGGGCCGCTGATAGAACCCGCAGGATGCCTGGAGAAACACACAATCTATTTCCTGTAGGCTTTTAGAACAGACAGGGAAATTACAAATCACTTGACGATGGGAAACGGCGCGCTCGCCTGCCGGGCTTAACGGCTTCCGCCGACTGACGGCAGGCAGGATGTATGTTCTCTATGAATCCACCAGAAAATACCATAATCAATAGTTTGTCATGCTGATGGGGGTTTTGTTATTTAAGATCATTTATTTTGTGGAGAGAAACAACACCGTGGTTCTGGGATGGTAATCGATTTCAGCAGCAGGTTCAAAAGAAATGCACGTTCGGGTTTAATTAAAGACAGGTTTTAAATGATTGCTTTTAATGCTAATTGCATTGTATTGTATATAATATTGTATTGATATTGTATTGGTCATATGTTTATATTGTATTGGTATTGTACAGGGCGGCACGGTGGCTTAGTGGTTAGCATGTTCTCCTCTCAGCGCTGGGGATTCACGGTTCGAATCCCAATCTGGTTTGAGTTTCCATGTTCTCGCCGTGTCCATGTGGGTCTCCTCCAGGTTCTCCAGTTTCCTCCCACAGTCCAAAAACATGGATCAAGGTCAATTGAATTCTCCAAAATACCCCATATAGAGTGTGTTTGTGTGAGTGAGTGTGTGCCCAGCGATAGATTGGCGCCCTGTCCAAGGTAATAGATGGATGTATATAATATTGTATTGGTATTGTATATTGTATTGATATATTGGTAATATATTTATATTGTATTGGTATTGTATGTGGTATTGTATGTGTGTATATATATATATATATATATATATATATATATATATATATATATATATATATATATATATATATATATATATAGTGTTATACACTTTAATAATATTTCATACTTAATTAAATTTATATGAACGATTACATTTCATTGCCGCTGTGTCCTACACAAGGAGAGATGTGGAGTTAAAAACATCCATCCCATTTATCTTTTTAATGAAGATGCTGAGTCAGCACCGGACTCGTTACACAACATGGCAGGTCACATTGTTCGGCGGTGGGTCACACCAAACTGCACCCCCTCCACTTCTGAGAAAAAAAAATGTTCATCTGATGAACAAATTGATCTGTATGAGCTCTAACGTCATCCGCCACCTTAAAGACGTCATCAGGCTCCTCTGTTCTTTATCTATTAGTCAATTAAACTGTTAACAGGGAACCTACTAGGTAATAAATATAATCAATCTTTGTGGCTGAAGGAGAGAAGATACATATTGATATTGAATCCTGATGTGCTGTACTGGATCTGTATTGATATTGTATTGTATTGTATTTATATTCCATCCATCCATTATCTTTCGCTTTATCCTCTATTAGGGTCGCGGGGGGGTTCCACATGCCCATCCAGGGGAGAACGTTTCGGGCACTGGGCAGATACACCCAGGACAGGGCGCCAATCTGTCGCTGTGGACACACTCACAGACACACTCTATATGGGGCAATTTGGAGAACTCAATTGACTTGATCCATGTTTTTGGACTGTGGGAGGAAACCGGAGAACCCGGAGGAAACCCACACGGACACGGGGAGGACATGGAATCCGTAGCGCTGAGAGGCGAACATGCCAACCACTAAGCCACCGTGCCACCCTGTATTTATATTGATATTTATATTTTATTGTATTTATATTGTATTGATATTGATATGGAGGGTGATGGGGTTATACAGACAGTAGGACACACCGCCACGTCTGCTGCAACCTGCATACAGTCCCTGCAAACCATGCGCGGGGTTATTCCGAGCATGTGGGACTGTGGGTTAATTAAAGCCCTCTTGGAGGCGCTCACTCCGCCGGCAGATGACACACTCAGCACATCTGTTCCGACGCAGATAAAGATGTGTGTTGTTTCCATGAAGCGGTGAAACGGGGACAAGTTCATGAATGACTTCTGAGATTCGAACTGAACTGATGTCCATTTTCCAATTTTCAAACATGGACACGTGATAGGTGGCACGGAGGCTTAGTGGTTTAGCATGTTCTCCTCTCAGCGCTGGGGATTCCCAGTTCGGACCCCAATCTGGGTGGAGTTTCCATGTTCTCCCCGTGTCCGCGTGGGTTCCCTCCGGGTTCTCCGGTTTCATCCCACAGTCCAAAAACATGGATCAAGGGCAATTGAGTTCTCCAAATTGCCCCATATATAGAGTGTGTGTGTGAGAGTGTGCCCAGCAAAAGATTGGCGCCCTGTCCTGGGTGTATCTGCCCAGCGCCCGACACGTTCTCCTCTGGATGGACATGGGGAACCCTCCCCCACGACCCTAGTAGAGGATAAATGGCAGATAATGGATGGACTGATGGACACCTGATGACTGCACAATCTCAACAGTCCCACTCACTGAGGACGAGTCCCCCACTGAGCCTCGGTCCTCACAAGATTTCTTCCTTAAAAGTTTTTTTCTTGCCGCTGTTGCTTCGGCCTGCTCTTTGGCGGTTCAGGCTCAAAGCGCCATACCTCTGAAAAGTCCCGGAGTATGTGGCCCCGGAGCCATCACAATCCACAGGTCTGAATTGGAACCCCGATTCAACCCAAAGCCATGACGTGAATCTTGTACATGATCAAGACGTAATAAAATACGCCAGCCTCCATCTCTGTGATCCACCACCTTCCGCAGCGCGGCGTAAACGATGGAACCTGCCGAGGCGTCGCTGTCCCGCCCCTCGCGTCGGTTCCCTCCCTCGCTGGCTGCCGTACTCATCACCCGTGATCCCCGGCGATCTGTCTTTACTCTTCACTCTGCGGCGTGCAGATGCCGGGGATTTGTCAGAGACGGCGGCAAACAGATGTGTACCGCGGTTCCACTTGTTCTCTTTCGCCGGGCCGTGTTTCCCACTGTTCTCTCTGTTCTTCCGGTTCTCTGTTAATTCTGCAGATTACAGCCGGTCCTCTGGTCTGTATTCTACGTGCAGACGGTTGCAGAGACGTTTCCTCGGGCAGCTGTTCGATTCGGTCTGTGGATCTCGTTAAACCATTCGGTCTGATCGGGATTAGAACATGCCAACGTTGGCGCCGTAGAATCCGGACGCACGATGCCGCGCTGCCTTCGCGCCTTTTTATGCAAAGATGATGCAAGCACGCCGTTTTACAGCGTGTGTAACCAACGCACGCATGGTGACGCCCGCCCGAGCTTCCCATTATCCGAGAAAAAAATAATAAAAAAGGCTTTTGGTGTGAGGAGCAGCTGAGTGTGTGATTACCTTTGTTCCAGAGCCATGGCAATGCTTGCTCTGTGTTTGTAGGTGTGTGTGTGCGTGGGGGGGTGACGGGGGGGTATGGTAATCCTCAAGGACAGGTAATGATGCTTTACTCATTGCGCCGCCGACTGTGAGTCCACAGGCAGATGTGAGCGAATCACGGCGCCCCGCAGCTCTGAGCGTCAGTCTCGACGCGAAAATGAATGAAAAGCCTATAGAACCGAAGACGCCGTCGCCATGCTTTTGTCACGCCGCACCACTTTTGCACTCAGAGCCCGGCCAGATGGCGCGCAAAATCACTCGGAGAACCTGATATAGCCTAAGCATCTTTTACGCAACATGTAATAACATGCACGCCTCGCGAGCCTCGCAAATGGGTTTAATTTGGGTGGAGAAAAAAATTATTCGGGATTGCGATCGGGGCGGACCCATCCGAAAAGCATCGGACATCGTCGTCATCATCGGAATACTGTGGCATGCCTGGCACGGCATGATGGAATGTGTGCAATACCCAAGCCGACCACACGGGGCGGAAATGCACAAACAGCTATATTAAGCATATTAAGGTAATAAATCAATAAAAACACCTCACATAGCATGCATGGAGGTAAACGATGCCTAGGATGACCATACGCGACGTCATCCATTAGGTGGCGCTACACACAAAATAAATAAAGGAAACAGGTGCTGGGGATCCTGGTTCGAATCCCGATCTGGGTGAAGTTTCCATGTCCTCCCCGTGTCCGTGTGTGTGTGTTTTTTTTAAGTTCTCTGGGTTCCTCCCACAGTTCAAAAAGATTCAAGGTGAGTTGGCTGTTCTAAATTGCCCCTAGCTGAATACTGAATACTAGTCCCTAGTAAAGGATCAATCTGATGATGATGAGATGATACTAAAAAGGAAACTTTCCTCACTAGGGGGAGCCACTGTACACATTATCTGTGGCGATGATGTTTTCGTTCATAAAGCTATGCACCACATCGAACCTTATCGAGGCCAAAACCTGATTTCGGAATTGGCCCCAGACCCCGGACCCCAGATATAAATCTAATATATAAATATAAATGTGATGCAGCCGATGAGTCAGCATATCGTTATAATAAACTCCTGAATTATTGATTCCTTCATTAGTGATAATAATTAGTTTGATATCAGCAGGCTATGAAGATGGTAATGAATGAATTCTGTTATTTTGACCTAATGGAGGACGTTGTCCCAGTCGGCCGGGTCCGGTGTGATACAGTGAGGCGCTGAATAATGAGGCTGACCTTTAAACACAGTGGCGTAGCGTCTCTTTAATGCGGCGGCGTGAACACGTCTCTGTAGTTCCTCTGTTTGTGTTAATAATGCATGAACCAGAATGGCTAATTTGTTGTGCATTATTTTTTGGAATCCGCCGACTTGGTAAACGTGCGCCGGGAGGCAAAATTTTTTTTTTTAAAAATCTCCACTTTGCCCCACAGCGTTTAGCTCAGGTTTGTTTGGTGCAGGAAGCAATTAAAAATGCAAAATCCAGATGAATAACAAAAAAAAACTAAAAAAAGTCCAACAACCTTCTCGCATCAAACCTGGTTATACTTGGTAATTACCGCCAGCTGTAGGACTTTGGCAGTCTGTACTGGTTCACTGATCTCCCAACTCGCCCCCCACCCCACACGTACCCCCCCCCCCCCCTAAAAAAAAGCTTTATTATTTATAAGCTTGGACACGAAGCATCCGTTTTTCTGCCAGCAGTTTAAATGGAGAGTGAAGCTCTTCAAACAGCGGCAGTCTCTGGCAGGATGTCTCCATCAGAAAGTCTGAAAGAATTAAATCCCTAAACAAACAGGTATAATGCCTTCGTCTACGAAATAAACGTTAGCGGGAAACGTTACAGGACGGCGGCGAGGCCTGCGATGTTGGAGACGGAGTCCAATGAAGAGGCTGCGACTCGCAAAGGGAGTGATGACGATGCAGAAGATCAGGAATTAATCATCTCATTATCTCATTATCTTCAGCTTAACGCGTTGGGGACGTTTCGGGTGCTGGGCAGACACACCCGGGACAGGATGCCCGTCCATCACGGGCTAACACTATATAGAGGCAATTTAGAGCAGCCAATTCATGTTGAGTCCATGTTTTTGGACTGTGGAAGTCCAAGAAACCCATGGGGAGAACATGCAAACTCCACCCAGATCGGCATTCGAATTTGGATCTCCAGCGCTGAGAGGAGAACATGCTAACCACTGATGTTGTGATGCCCCAATTCTTAACTCATTTTCCAGATAATTTATTGACTTAAATGTACCCCAAGTTCCTCGTTTGTGGATCAGAGTACAGGGTAACCCATAATACAGCCCCCCCCGGGGTTAGGGGCCTTGCTCGAGGGCCCACATTGGTGGAATTTGAATCCCCTGGAATTTGAATCCCCAACCTTCATGATAGGAACCCAACACTCTAACCAACCGCTCAGCTCCCACAACCCCCTGACCGTAGCGCGAGGCCGGTGTGGCATTCATCACGGGGGTAAGGGGGCCGTTTAATCTAGTGTACGCCTGAAGTTAAACCGCCAGTGGAACCGAGAACGAGACGATTTAAAACCAGTGCAATTAAAATCTTTACTGCTGCTGACTGTGTGTGTAAGGGAGGGTAATTACCTCGTTCTCACTCGGGGCCAATCCACCCATTTAGAGGCTGATTTGTAGTGAAACATGCTAATTTGAGGTCCGCGCTAATGCGGAAATCTACAACGGGTGAAGAACTCTTATTAATTAGACCCGTTTGGACACGGACGCTCCGCTGGCTTTGTTCCAGAACCCTGAAGACCCTTTCATCCAAAGTGACTCACAGCCACCACCATTTGAAGAGGGGGGGGTCGGAGGAGAGGGTCGGCCGTGATAACTTTGGTGGACTCCTCCTCAGCCTCCTTCCGACAACGTAAGCCTCACCCAGCACCGATGATTCGGGGACTTTGACAGACCTTTATCTGCTTTTAAGTTTACAGATTGTCAACATTTTAGGGAAAGCTTCATTCTTTTTGCAGGACTACGCCCTTGTGCACAGAGTTAGGGTTCATACGGGGGGTTCATCAGCCTGGTTTTGAGGCGCCAACCTCACCTATGTCACCATCACCCACATAATGAGGACCAGAGACACAGGAACCACCATCATCTCAGACTCGTCCCCACTGGGAACCTTCTGTGTCTTATACCCCCTGCTCACAGATCATTAGCAGAACCTTCTGCCTGGTGCCTTAATTACCTTTAATTACCCTCTTTTGCCCTCAGTTCCTCCTCTTTCTTCGAGTGCCGTCCGTATGTCCACACCCTGCCACACAAACGATTATGGGATGTGTCTTAATGCAAGTGTGGAACTAAAATGGGAAGCTTAATGTCCAAGGTTACCACAGAGATGGTTCTTTAAGGGTTCTTTTGATGATATAATGGTTCTCGATAGAACATTTTTACTTCCAACTCGTGTTAATTGTCGTGGAAACACAAAACGAGGTGATTTCCGAAAAAATAAAGCGGTCACCTGTGTCATTTTAACACTCCCTTCCGTCCCGAGTGTGTGTCCCCGAGCGTGTCCCCTTTAATGTGAACTGACGCATTGATTTAGCGAGTGCTGCAGCATGTAAACACACGCAGACCCGGTGGAAGCGTTCCATCACCGAGCCCGTGGTGAATCCATGACCCCTCCGAATGTATTTAACTGAAAACCAGCACACGATTAAGAACCCGCACCCCGAGGGTCGTGTACCGCTGGACCGACGAGGCCGTGTGAGGTCACGCACGCCACGTCTGAGCATGTGACCTTGTTATTTTTATTTCCGTGCCATGTGGACCGAGGCTGAGTGTACAGCTCTGTACCTGCCTGTTTGAACAGGGCGGCCGCAGAGACGCCGCGTTCTCCGCTCTGCTGTGGAACCAGATGTTTAGTTTGGGTAAGAGGCACTGTGCCATTAGCTCGCTGCTCTACTTTAATTAGCCTCAGAGGGTCAAAATGTCTTCTGATCCTGTGACTAACACACACACACACACACACATCAGCACACACACACACACACACACACACACACACACACACACAAACACACACACACACACCAGCACATGTGCAGTTTAATTCTGCTCTATGTTTCCGTTCTGAATCTGAAAAATAATAAAGAAATTGTAGGAATAAAAGTTGGGCTGGCATAATTGTGTGTGTGTGTGTGTGTGTGTGTGTGTGTGTGTGTGTGTGTGTGGGTGTGTGTCTGTGTGTGAGAGTTTTTCCTTCCTTAATGTTGTGGGGTGAGAGATGGGGTTAGTTTTGGGGTGATGGGTAGATGGATCTTTTTTTTTAAGGAAAGCGATGGGGTGGTGGTTAGGCCAAGGTGTATTTTAGTTATTTTCTAAGGTTGTGTGTGTGTGTGTGTGTGTGTGTGTGTGTGTGTGTGTGTGTGAACGTGATGTAGATCCAGCAGCGTGTGTGAGCGGTAGCATCACCTTTTAATTGAGTGCTCACACTTTTCTGTTCGCTGTGTATTTAAAGCATCAGCACCAAACACCCCCCCCCCCCCCCCCGTTCACACCCCTCCAGTGGATCCTACACGTCTCCTCCGTTCCTCCACCTCTGTCTGCTTCATTTCAAATATGTATGTGTGTGTGTGTATGTCTATATGTGTGCATGTATGTGTATATGTGTGTGTGTGTGTGTATGTCTATATTTGTGTGTATGCATGTCGATATGTGTGCATGTATGTGTATATGTGTGTGTGTGTATGTCTATATGTGTGTGTATGTATGTCTATATGTGTGCATGTATGTGTATATATGTGTGTGTGTGTGTGTATGTCTATATGTGTGTGTATGCATGTCTATATGTGTGCATGTATGTGTATATGTCTGTGTGTATGTCTATATGTATGTGTATATGTGTGTGTATGCATGTCTATATGTGTATATGTATGTGTGTGTGTGTCTATATGTGTATATGTGTGTGTATGTCTATATGTGTATATGTATGTGTGTGTATGTCTATATGTGTATATGTATGTGTGTGCGTGTATGTGTCTGTATCAATGTCTATATGTGTATATGTGTGTGTCTTTATGTATATGTATATGTGTGTGTATCTGTGTGTGTGTGTGTGTGTGTGTGTGTGTAAAACCCTACAGCTAGTCCCTCTTATGATGATTCATTGAGAGCTTGGTAAGACAAATGAACGAATCAGTTCCATCGACGTATCACCAAAATATGATTTATGCGCGTGTGGGTGGCGGATCAGTCCGGCGAGCCCCTGCATGTGGCTGAGGCGATTTAACTCCGTCACTGCCGGCTGACGGAGGGCAGATTGGCAGCTGCTCCGCGATTCCGTAATAAAAGCATCATTAATCATCACACACTCAGGTCTTCAGAACTCCCATCGCACGTCCACAGCCAATCACAGCCCGGGCGTCGGTCCCGGCGGTGCACGCGCGCACCCGTTCGGCCGCCGCCGGGCCGTCTGCTCCCGTCCCCTGACGCCGAGACCCTCGGCTGTGTTGCCTTTGCGTATTCCACGCGGAAATAACGACGCGTCCCCGAAGCGGCGGCCTGCTGAGCGTTGCGAGATCAGGGAACGCGCCGGCGTCTCGGTTATCACGCGCAAATCCGCACGGCCGCATGCGAACGCTGCGTGTGCAGGAAGCGGGACGCCGGGGAGCCGCAGGTGAAAATTGAACATGTCGAGAAATTATGGAAATGAAGTTGCGCGTGAAGTGGGACATCAGACGGGCGAGCGGACGCCACGCCTCAGATCTCTGCTGTTCCACAAACGCGGAAAGCTTCGGATCTCGCACCTCGACCGCCTGAGGTTTGAACCCTGACCTGCTGCGTGGTCCATAGGTGATGGGGGGGGTGTGGTGGGGGTGTTGGAGGGGGACATTTTGACGAGTCTCCTGCAAGAGTGTCAAAATGTCCCCCTCCATCATCCCCACTACCCCCCCTCCCCCATCACCTATGGACCATGCAGCAGGTGATGGGGGGGGGGGTGGTGTGGGGGGGTGATGGAGGGGGACATTTTGACGAGTCTCCTGCAAGAGAGTCATACCGCAGTACACATTCCCTACATGTAACCCCAACCATACTGGTTCTGTATGGTTCTCCACGCCCCCCCCCGGCAGCCCGGCTCTCATACGACTTACGGATGGACTCCACCCTCAACGTGTCGCCATGACGCCACGGTGTTTGAACCTCTGTTTACTTTAAAGGTGATAAAATTTACATAGAACTAAGCGCTAATCGATTTGCTGTTGAGCGACTCGCAGTGTGTGTGTGTGTGTGTATGGTGTGTGTGTGTGTGTGTGGGGGGGGGTTAGTGTGAGTGGTAGCAGGTGAGGGGAAATGAGGCAGATGATGAAGGTAATTAAAACGGCACCTGTGAGGAACATATAGAATCTTCAGTCCTCTACAGAAGGCGACGCGCCGATCGGTTTAAACGCATGCGATGCACAAAACACAACCATGAATCTCGTCGCCATGACAGCTAAGACACACTGACACGCCCTAATTCGAGGTGTGGGGGGGGGGGGTGGGGCGCAGTTTGATGGCTCGCTAAGATAAAGCGTCTTGAATCGCTACTTGGTGGTTGTAGAGTAAATAAACCTCCTCAGGATCCTAGAGAGTCAGTACGTTAGTGTTGTGGTGATCATAGTTACACACACACACACACACACACACACATACATACTTATATATATATAAAAAATTACATTAAAAAAGTAAATCTTAACGAGGTTGAAAATCTTTAATAAATAAAACGAAAATTGTTTTTAACTTCAATAGTTTTCTCAGTGAAATAAATAATAATAATAATCTAGGGCGGCACGGTGGCTTAGTGGTTGGCATGTTCTCCTCTCAGCGCTGGAGATCCAGGTTTGAATCCCAATCTGGGTGGAGTTTCCACATTCTCCCCGTATCCGTGTGGGTTTCCTCCGGGTTCTCCGGTTTCCTGCCACAGTCCAAAAAACATGGATCAAGTCAATTGAATTCCCCATATAGTGTGTGTGTGTGTGAGTGAGTGTGTGCCCAGCGATAGATTGGCATCCTGTCCTGGGTGTATCTGCCCAGCGCCCGAAACGTTCTCCCCTGGATGGTGTATCTCCCCCCCCCCCCCCCGTGACCCTAATAGAGGATAATGGATGGAAGTTAATAGAATAATCCAGTTTTTACTCGTTTTTTTCTTATTTTAAGAAATCCTAACGAGATCAGTTCACTCTCTTTATCGATTCGTCTACGTTTTCCTGCTTTGTGTTTATTTTTCGTATTTTTTAACGTCGATGTTTTGTTATTTTTGCCGTGTGGAAGGTGGCAGCAACATGTCAGAATCCAAAATCAGATTCAACTCTGGAACCCCGAAGACGCGGAAGGCGTGCGGCGTGGTGTTTTCATACATTAGACGACGTTAGGTTTCTGATTAATATATTTATAGGTTTGCAGTTCTCACAGCCGGAGACAGAGTCATAACAGCCAAGAACAGCCGCGTTTGCCAAGAACACCGTCCCGGCAGCGAGACTTCGCTCCTCGGCTTCCCAACAGATGGAACCGTGGTGGTGTTTTGAGTCGGCGCTTTGTGGATCCCGTCCCCTCCCGAATGCATTACCTCATCCTGAGAGCCCCGGACCCAGCGCATGACGGAGCTCGAGTGGAGGACCGAGTGTGTGTGTGTGTGTGTGTGTGTGTGTGTGTGGTCTGGAACATCAGTAGACACATCTTCTCCTTTGGTGTGTGTTTTCACGCCCCACCAAAGAGCCTGTTTTCACCGCGAGTGAAGTCTGATGACGAGCTTCGCCCAAACTTTTCTGGATGGGTTCTTAGCCGCTTTTGTCAGACGGCATCTGTGCATCTGTTCTTTAGTTCAGCCTTCTGTTGCGAAACACAGCAGAGAGGCCGGATGAGACAAAAAAAAAAAAAAAAAAAAAATCGAGGCTCAGACACTCGTCTGTTAGAACCCTTCATGAAAGAACTGAAGAGAACAAGAATGCATTTCTTTATCGGCATCAAAGAGAAAAAAAAAATAAAAAATCCACCATCAAAACAACATGGAGGTTCCACCTTCAGTCTTACACCCTGCACTTTGTTCTGTTAAACACACAGGGCTTTAGTCGACACTACACTGTGGGTTCCCCATTCACACTCACATGGAGAACCTCACGGAGCAGCGCATTGAGTCCAGGTAGCTGCACCGCTCAAATAGCAACCGGCCAAAGTCAGAGCGCCACCTGGCTCCTAAAGGGAACGGCGATTGACGGGCTCATTACAACGTGTTCAAACACACTCATGAATAATTAAGTGAATCAGTGGTGGAATCCGTGGCCCGCAAGCCGCACTTTTCCCGTCGTTTAAAGGAAGCTAACCGAAGCTGAAACTTGAAACCGGCTTAATTCAGGATTGATTCAGGGCGTGTCCGTGTGTTTTAGCATTAGTATTCTACTGCTATTCCACTTAATTATTCATGAGTGTGTTTGAACACGTTGTAATGAGCCCGTCAATCGTTTTAACATGTTGTAGACCAATCAGCATGTCCCTCGTCGTTTACTTTAAGAGCCAGGTGGCGTTCTGACTTTGGTGGATTGCTATTTGAGCGCTGCAGCTACCTGGACTCAATGCGCTGCTCCATGAGGTTCTCCATGTTCCTGTGAATGGAGAACCCACAGTATCGTGTCGACTATGGATCAAATTCAGTCAGATTTAATAGCGTTCAGTTGGTTTCATCGTTCAGTGGACGTTGGACACGTGGTGCCTGCGCTGGTGATCCACCACCTAACCATATGGCGACCCACGACGTCTGGAGAGGTTGTTTTGATGCAACTGGATTCGTCTAGATGGCAACACGGCAGAAATGTTTCTGAACCCGGCTCATTTCGAGGCGGCCGCGCCCGTCGGGTGAGATATTCACACGCAGCGTTGCTATTTAAACGTGTGAGAGTAGACTGTTAGTGTCGCATGAACAGTGATGAGCGTCGTGACGTGCCATGTGCAGACTGTAATGTAAGATAGGGACTTTTTAGAGTGACGGCTGGTGCAGGGAACCCAATAGAACCCGGAAAAGCTTTAATGCGATATGGAGTCACGACTTTGTTCCTAACTTCGGCTGAAAGCAGCAGAACTCCGATCACAACCTCGATCCTGTGATAACCCTCACATTCAGACCACAATTCCCTCTTTATCTCACGTTATCGCTCAGCGCCGTGATCCCCGAGGTCTGAAATGTCTTTCTGTCTCCGTCGCTGGATTTAAGACCGAGTTTAAAACCTGAAACATCGTCGCTCATCGGGATTCAGACCGAACTCAGATAATTACTCAGATACATCCATCCATTATGTTCCGCTTAACCCTCTACTGCGCATGGGGGGGGAGGGGGTTCCTCAATAAATTCTCTGAATTACATAAATTCTAATAAATTCTAAATAATAATAATAACTCAAAATAATTATTCTATATAATAATAATAATTTTAATAAATTCTAAATAATAATAATAATTCTAAATAATAATAATAAATTAAATAAATTCTAAATAAATTCTGGTTAATCATTAGGGTTTTTTATTAGGGTTGCGGGGAGGTTGTTGACTTCTCACTTCTCAATAAATTCTCTAAATGACAAAAATTCTATTAAATTCTAAATAATAATAATAATTGTAATAAATTATAAATAAATTCTGCTTAATCATCTACTACGGTCGGGGGGGGGGGGACTTCTCACTTCACCCATCCAGTGGAGAATGTTTTGGGTACTGGGCAGACAGTCACACACCTCAGATAGGGGCAATTCAGAGCAGCCAATTTACCTTGAATCCATGTATTTGGACTGTGGGAGGAAACCGGAGAAGCCTGGGTGCAACAGACATGGGGAGAACATGGAAACTCCACCCAGATTGGGATTTGAACCTGGATCCCCAGCGCTGAGAGGAGAACAGGAGAACACTAAGCCTCCTTTTGGGGAGATGATCAGAACTTCACCTTTAATACAGAAGTTTAGACAGTGAAGTGGAATTAACCCTTAAAGAACGTCCATCGCCGGCCATTTAAACCAACATCAGTGTCCGATGCGGGTATCAGACCGCTGCAGTCCGATGTCTCACCGCGATGCTTCATACAGAAATCCAATCGAACGCTGGATCAGACTCAGAGTTGATGCTCGTGGAATTCGGAATCGAATTTCCTAAATTCTGTTAAAGGACTGAATAAAACATGAGATGCTGTAAGCTCCACCCACTTTCCAAATCACATTCTCTCATCGTGAGTCTTAAGCGGACACAGTAACCTCTGTACGTTGCAGCGTCTGCTTATCTCCGCACCCTGCGGTTCAGACGCTCCCGGTCTTCAGGGGACGCGGGAATGAAGCCGCGCTCAGATTATAGCGTCGTTTAATCTGCGTCTGTAGGGGGCTGAACTCCTCAGAGACGGGGTGCGCGAGGTGGTTGATGTCTCTTCAAAGCTGATGGAAGTGACGGCGTAATCCCACGTGGCGCCCGAGTCTGTCCTTTTGAATGTTCTCCATCTCAGGCACTTCAAAGACACCGGGATAGGGACAGAGATGGAGGGAAGTGCATCTTATCAACTCTCTCCACACGCGAGACTTCATCTGCTGAGACGGGATCAGACGACCAACTACAAACACCCGGTCAACCATCTCACTCTGATTTAACGATGGTGGACGCTTATTCTCATTTTTATTAATTATTTAATAATTATTGATTCTACGTTCTTTGAGCTTGACCAAATGTATGGGGACACCCAATGGACATGCGTCTAAAAGTACGGGGACACCAAAGTGGAATGTGCCCAAAAGTATGGGGATACCCAAGGGACGAGTGTTAAAAAGTATTGGGACACCCAATGGACATGTGTCCAAAAGAATGGAGATACCCAAGGGACGAGTGTTCAAAAGTATTGGGACACCCAATGGACATGTGTCCAAAAGAATGGGGACACCCAATGGACATGTGTCCAACAGAATTGGGACACCGAAGGGACATGTGTCCAAGAGTATGGGGACACCCAATGCACATGTGTCCAAAAGTATGGGGACACCCAGGGTACGTGTCCAAAAGTATGGGAACACCCAATGGACATGTGTCCAAAACTACAGAGACACCCAAGGGACATGTGTTCAAACGTATCGGGACACCCAATGGACATGTGTCCAAAAGAACTTACTAGAACTGACTTTGTTCTGGTCATCCTGCTGTCACCTGACCGCTGGTCTTATGAATTATTAATGGAAACAGGTAAACACTCTTATGCATCATTACAAACAGGTGCCAGAAGTCATGCCAACTGGACCTGGCGCTGTTCCCAATACAACAGCAGTTCCGGTTCCTTGTGTGGAGAAAAATTGTGCTTGAAAATACAGAGAAGGCGCCATCTGTGTCACAGCATCATGCGAAAGACAGATTCTATTCATCTGTCTACGCAACGAATGTGACTTGTTTATTCCTGCGTTACGTCCCAAGATTAAAGTGGTGTATCGGCGGATTGCTGCGCGCTACGTTTCCCAGGCTGTCCTCCTCATTCGTCTCACAGAGCTTAATGCTGATCCCCTGATATAATACAGGATCTGTCCACGCCGTCTGTGACGCCGAGACGGGAGCCGGAACAGCCACAGTGCCCTCTAGAGGCAGCGGCATGAAGTGTTCTGCTTGTTGCAACAGTGCAGTAGCTGAGACAGAAAGTCTGCACGTGTAGCACCATGAGTGTTGGAGTGGGGGGGCAGGGGGGCAGGGGGGCAGGGGGGGCGGGAAAGGAGTGGGGTGTCTTCTGCTCGGTTCAGAGCGAAGACAGAGAATCGATGAGGATTTTCAAGAAGTGGGCTGGTTTTAATTCTGTGCTTTTATGATAGATTTCATTTAAGCTATAGGTCTATTTGAAAACACACACACACACACACACACACACACACACACACACACAGACACACACACGTTCTGAGGCTGATTTATCATCCTCTACAATTCCAACCAAATTAATCTGGTTCGTTAGTGTGGCTTCAAACGGAGATGCATTTAGCACTTTATTTCATGGCTCCACCTTAAATCCACCTTAAAAAACAGCATCTCTCTGACTACCATCATTTCTTGCATTTTTTTTTTGGTTGGTTTCTAAACCTCTTATAAGACACACATCTGAATAACAGATGGACTACAGAATGTACTTGTGGAACTCCAAAGTCCAGCTTTACGGTACGTCGACCTGAGAACATGGACAATAAGCGGAACAAAAAAGGGCGTGTCCAATCTTTTGATTGGTGTTGTATGTTTATGCTGAATAATAAGGTGTACAGGTGTGGATGACGGCGCATTACTCGTTATCATTAAGCTCATTATTATATTAGAGTGCGTGATGAGAAGCCCCGTCATCAATCACCAGCTGTGAGAGAGAGAGAGAGAGAGAGAGAGAGGTATCACGCGAGCAGAACATTTCCTCCTCATTGTTTCAGCATTCCCATCAGGAACGTCTGAAGTCGCCAGCGAGTGAAATCGAATTACGAGTCTCTGTCAGCTGGAAGGAAAAAAAAAGAAAAGAAAAGAAAAGAAGTAATTAATCCTTGAGAAGTTCGACAGCGGATCCAAAGCCGTTTTAAAAGAACCTACTGTCAATATTACAGCGAGCGAGCGAGCGAGAGGGAGGGAGGGTCTGTTGGCACATTAGCCGTGGAACAACGCTGGTCGGGATAGGACACACAGCATACTGCATACTGTATGTGAGTAGCTAAGGGTGGCCTTTGTGGGAGAACACTCACATGGTCCACATGTCTCAAAACTAGAGACATAACTCGTGTAGACGCGTTTAAAACAATCGGAAACTATAACCTCATACAATTGCAATATATATATATATAAAATATAAACACAAATCCAGATTAATCCAGATTATTTGTACTAAATCAACCTTCTAAATTAGTTCCATTGGTAAGACGTCCTTTTCTGTTCTGATATAAGTGTTAATTCACTGAAAATGTCCTGGACTCTCTCTGACTGTCCAATCAGAAGCCATGAATGCTATGAGGTAACGGATGCCTGATACAGGGCCATTGGTGTCACCAACTCAGAATCTGATTGGCTGAAGCAACAGATTGATCGACAATTTATTTTATGCTGCAGGGCTGCAGAACTGACACTGAAGGTCTCAGGCAGATGAATTGACCCTGGCAACAGATGATGCTGAAAAGCGATTGGTTAAATACAGTAATAAGAACATTGGGACACGCAAAGTACGTGTGTCCAAAAGTATGGGTGCACCCAAGGGACATGTGTCCAAAAGTATGGGGACACTCAATGTACATGTGTTCAAAAGTAGGGGGAAACCCAAAGTACATGTGTCCAAAAGTATAGGGGTACCCAAGGGACATGTGTTCAAAAGTATGGGGACACACAAGAAACATGTGTCCAAAAGTATGGGGACACACAAGAAACATGTGTCCAAAGGTATGGGGACACCCAAGGGACATGTGTCCAAAAGTATGGGGACACCCAAAGTACATGTGTCCAAAAGTATGGGGGTACTCAAGGGACATGTGTTCAAAAGTATAGAGGACACTCAATAGACATGTGTCCAGAAGTATGGGGACACCCAAGGTACATGTGTCCAAAAGTCCACTGCTCACAACACATCTGATCCACTGCTACCACTGTGCACAGCCCTGCCATTAGAGTGAAGTGGTGACAATCTGCACCCTAAATACTACAAACCCTCAACTCCTACACTCCACCACCCAAATTTGTTTTGCACGGCACTCATCGTGGTGTCACCCACACCTAGTAACTTGAGTACCGAGCTGCCGATAAGGTGGACAAACCAAACCATAAAAATAAATACAAACCAGAGATGCTGAATTCAGGGCAGCGCCTTCAGGACAGAACCGACATGTTCTAATGTGAACAGGAGCATCGCGAGGACAGCAATCAGTTCCCATCCGTGGAAAGACCTGGTGCAGAAAGAGAAGAGTGTCTGAAGCACTTTGCCTTGAAACGTTGCTTTTCTGACGGCACCCCCAGTCGACCCCGTGGGCCCATCTCCAGCACCTGACATCTGCTTCAGAAATACACGTGATTACAGCGCTTCAGGTGTCCTGCAGGAAATTCGGCGGCTGACAGACTGACACGCCAGCGTACACCCACACGCGGGCCGGAGAACCTCGAGAACAGCCAAGGAGCAGCCACAACCCACATGCCGGTTCTATGACGGCGATACAGATCAGCTCTGAAAACTACACCGGATTATAGAACTACATACAGTAACTACAGTGCTCTCCTCCAAAAAACTCTTTAGATTCAATTCGACTCGATTAGATTAATTAGTTTCAACTTAATTGTCATTGAGTACAAATACCGGGCCAATGAAATAGCAGCATCTAACCAGAAGTTCAATATATACATCCATCCATTATCTTCCGCTTTATCCTCTACTAGGGTCGCGGGGTGGAGGGGGGGGGGGTGTTAGGGATTCCCGGTTCGAATCCCAATCCAGGGGAGAACGTTTTGGGCACTGGGCAGATACACCCAGGACAGGACGCTAATCTATCACTGGACACACACTCACTCACACAGACACACTCTATATGGGGCAATTTGGAGAATTCAATTGACCTTGATCCATGATTTTTGGACTGTGGGAGGAAACTGGAGAACCCAGAGGAACCCCACGCGGACACAGGGAGAACATGCAATATATACATTATTTACATAAAGTGCATTAATAACAGTGACAGGTGTATGGAGAAGTAAAGTGTATAAATGTATATACATAATATGAAAATAATATATACAATATATACATAATATTAACATGATATGATTATATAGATTATATATGATTATATATATATATAATTAGTATATAATATAATTAATTAGTATCTTCAGTGCTGCAGTCCCGTTAAGTCCAGGTTCAGATGCATTAACTCATTTTTGCTTCACAGTTTTTAAAGCGTCCTGTCTGCAAAATCCTTAAAACGTGGTTTTCTCTGTAAATCCGTTTGCACAGGAGGCTGCATCCAGCTCCGAGTATGAATCGATGTGCTGTACCATTTCCCATTAACAGTTCTCTCGCTGCTATTACAAGCAAAGTTCTGTTAACGTGCTCAGTAACCCGGGTTCGCATTGTTCGGCCCCCCTCTCATATAGCTGAAAGGGGCATTCTGCCACAAAAAAAAAAAAAGTAGCATTTAATTTATTATTGTTCACTTGAATTAATTATTTCAAGACTCTGCGGAGAAACAGAAAGTAATTATAGTGACAAAAAGCGGAGCGGAGGAAAACTTGAAAAGACGTGATATACAAGTATTGCATTCGCCTACTTTGACCAGGGCTTTCATTAAAACACTTCACCAATGCACAAAGCTCATTTCAACACACTCGCAGCGCCCACTAAGCACATCTTGGCATGAGAGATATAACAGGCTGCGAACGAGACGATAAAGTAGATTCATTACATAAAACAATGGCTGCTTATTGGAGGCCAGCGCTTCGCCTCCTACCGCTGATAAAGGACCAGGCTTTGTTCCAAACAATTTTCCATAAGAACATATTTTAGATTTATTTTTAAACGCTGATGTATAAATGTCAGGCCTTTTATTCGAGAGAGTTCAATAGCGTGCCGGCTGCGACGCCACCATCTGTAAATCAAATAAATAAAGCCTTTTCCTATGGCACAGGCCAAAATGGAGGGACTTCCTTCATGACAATATTATTTTTAACTTGCAACTTGTGAAATGGATGATGTAGGAACAGACGATGTGCCTGTAAGTCGCAGGGCAGGGTGCGTTCTTGCCGTTTTCAGTGAGAAAGGCGTGTTATATGGCTTCGTGCAAAAGGCACATATCATGAAAGGACTGTCACTCTCAGTGAAGGCGCCGGGAACCATGACCCGGTAATGAAGGCATGTTCTGTGTGCCTGTCAGTCTCAGTGAAGGAGGTGAAGACCACTAACTCTCGCTGTCAGTGACAAAACTTCAGGACCTAATAGCCCATCACTTGGGTATTTAGATTTTATAAATAAAATTGTATTATTATTATTATTATTATAATTTTCCCTCCAAAACACCTGGTGCTTAACAATCTGTTTAGAAATGGCTGGACTGCCTGCCAGTCTCAGTTGTGTTACAGGAACGAAGGCAGAACCTAAGTATCTATTAGTTTTAGTTAAAAAAAAAACTATGTCTCAGTCTCTGTAAAGGTGGCATGTGATACATGCTTGTCAAAAAGGGTCTGCCTTTTCATTCTTATTGGAAAAGGTAGGGTCTTACAGCCTGTCAGTCAGCGTAAATAAGGGGCACAGCCCAACTGTCTTTAATTCTTAGCTCAAGGCCAAAGTGCCTGTCAGTCTCAGGAGAGAAAGCTGGCTTAACTGCCTTTCATTCTCAATGCAGAGGCAAAACCTCAGTGCCTGCCAGGCTTTGTAAAGAATGCATCACCTATGTAGGACCTGTCAGGCTCAGTAAGGGAGGCATAGTTAAAAAGGTAATTTTCTTAATGGAGGAACCAAGGTCTTTATATATATATATATATATATATATATATATATATATATATATATATATATATATATATATATATATATATATATACACGGTGGCTTAGTGGTTAGCATGTTCTCCTCTCAGCACTGGGGATTCCCGGTTCGAATCCCAATCTGGGCGGATTTTCCATGTTCTCCCCGTGTCCGTGTGGGTTTGCTCCGGGTTCTCTGGTTTCCTTCCACAGCCCAAAAACATGGATCTAGGTCAATTGAATTCTCCAAATTCCCCCATATAGAGTGTGTCTGTGTGAGTGAGTTTGTGCCCAGCAATAGATTGGTGTCCTGTCCTGGGTGTATCTGCCCAGCACCCTAAATGTTCTATGTTCTCCCCTGGATGGGCATGGGGAACCCCTTCCCCCAAGTGCCTGTCAGTCTCCATAATAATGTCTTGACCAAAATTCCTTTCAGGTCTTATGTATTAATAGTTGTGACTATTTCAGGATTTTAATATGATGCATCAGATGTTTATTAATAAACCAATAGATTATAAATACATACACACACACACAAAAATATTATATTTGTTTGTCAGTAAACACAATGCTTTTTGTTGCTTGTTAAAAACAATCTGTTTTCAGTAGCACAGGCATTATCGCTTGATTTTTTTTTCCATTTCTAGCAGAGATCAGTAAATTAGCCGTCCCCCGCTGTACTGCTGTCCTTAGATTACCATCATTAACATCGCGATATTGACAGGTTTCTTTATTGCTTTCAGGGAGGTGCTGATTTTTTATTATTGTTGTCGCACTTGAAGAATGATGGCAGCATATAAAAGTGAGCAGCAAACTCATTCAGGCGCTCTGACATTTTAGGGAGCCCTCTCAGCGTCGTAAAGGTGCCGAAGAGATGGATGAGGGAAAGGGAGCAGCCTGGGAAGGAGAGATGGTGGAGGAGGGTGGAGAGACCATGGGAGAGGGTAAAGGGTGGAGATGAGAATTCAAATTCACAGGACAAAGAAATGTATAAATCCACCAACAGGAAGACTGCGTGGGGCGTTGCGCGGGGACGACGTGTGTCCTTCATAAAGGCGAAATCTGGAACACTTCTCCACTGGTGACTCTGCGTACAAGCTCTTTCCAGAGCAACTCTCTCTCCATTTGCACTCCTGTCATCACGCTGCGGTTCTCCTGAGCCCGGCGTGACAGGTACGGCATCACCTCGGCCACTGGGCCGTACGGCACGTACTTATACACCGGGTAGCCGGCCTGGCCTGAACACACAGACACACAACGGGAATCAAAACGTATGTATGTAAATTATAAGAATGATAATGAAAAATAACTTATATTTGGCTTATTCCATGCTAAAGTTGGGGCCTAGGTGCCTGTCAGGCTCGGTCAGTCAAGAGTAGGAGAGGTGTGACCGAACTGTCCATTATTTTTAGTTCACGAGTGCCTGTCAGGCTTTATAAAGAATGGCATCATCGAATTGCCTTTCATTCCAAGAGCAGGAGGTGGGGCCTAAGTGCCTGTCAGGCTCAGTGAGGGAGGATTTACTACCCGTCAGTCTGTGTATATAAGGTGTGACCTAACTGCCTATTATTTTTAGTTCACGAGTGCCTGTCAGGCTTTGTAAAGGATGGCACTATCTAACTGACTTTCATTCCAACTGCAGGAGGTGGGGCCTAAGTGCCTGCTAGTCTGTATGCCACACAGGATGCACAATTTAAGTGCCTGTCAGGCTTTGTTAGGAAGATACCGTAACTCTATTTGATTCGCAGTGCGAGAGGTAGGGCCTAAACGAGGAAGGCATGGAATTATGGCTTGTCAGTTTTAGTAAATAAGGTACGACCTAATTGCTTTTTAGTATGAAAGCAAAAAGGGCGACGTAAGTGTCTGTGTGAGAGGAAATGACCAGAGCCTGAGCTAGCATTAGCGTGTTACCTAAAGGAAAGCTGATCTGGTCACACATTCCGAGCAGCTGACCAAAGAAGACCTTGTTTTCGGTCGGTACGAGACCCAATTCACTCATCCTACAAAACAAACAACAGCATAACAAAAATAAGCCTTTAATCGAAGGTGAAGTAATAGCTTGGGATTCATTTGTTAGCTACACATACAGTAAGCTAACAGTGCAGATTACAGACTCATGATGTACGTCCTCATACCAAATTCTAACCCTTAAAGCTACCACACACACTAAACTAGTTTTAATTGGCTAAACAATGGACTGTAGTCCATCTGTGTTTCGACATAGTCACCTTCGGTACCACGGAGCAGGTATTAATTGGGCGGGGGTGATTCTGTCGGGCCTTCAGACGAACCCATTTACACAAATACAATTAATACATGCGTTTGTAATCAGGGGCGGCATGGTGGCTTAGTGGTTGGCATGTTCTTCTCTCAGTGCTAGGGATTCCCCCCCCCAGACCCTAGTAGGATAAAGTGGAAAATAATGGATGGATGGATTTGTAATCAGTCACCGAGGCCCTGGGCCCTCCTTCAGTGGCTCCTGTGACGCACTGTGGAGTCAGCAGGACCTCCTTCATCAGGTTGGCGTCCACACCCGCGACGCCGTCATCGACGTGCGCCGTGGTAAACGGAGTGGAACCCTGAAGAAATGATCACACCATATTTAATAAGATTAGTCTGCACTCCTGCACTCCATAACTGCCTGGCAGAGCAGCATCAATCTTCCACCTTATTTTGGAAATTGTTTGATCTAATAGCTGCCGCCGGTGATGGAGAGGTGGATCTGATTGCTGAGACATAGGCTTAACTACTTGGCTCAGGGTGCGAGTCATTTCGTCTTACAAATAGGAGAGAGTGCGAGCATTCGGAATGGAACGGGGCCGGGACGACATCCATTTGTCTTCGAACCCTTTCCGAGTCAGTTATAAGGTGTGGGTGTGCGGCGGTGCATCGGGAACAGATCCCGCATCCGTAAGTGTGTAGCAGAGTCCGAAATCCTGTACTGAATCATCCATCCATCCATTCTCTTCATTTTATCCTCTACAATGGTCGCGGGGGGGTTCCCCATGCCCATCCAGGGGAGAACATTTTGGACGCTGGGCAGATACACCCAGGACAGGATGCCAATCCATCGCTGGACACACACTCACTCACACAGACACACTCTATATGGGGCAATTTGGAGAATTCAATTCACTTTGACCCATGTTTTTGGACTGTGGGAGGAAACCGGAGAACCCGGAGGAAACCCACGCAGACACGGGGAGGACATGGAAACTCCACCCAGATTGGGATTCGAACCAGGAATCCCCAGCTCTGAGAGGAGAACATGCTAACCACTAAGCCACCGTGCCGCCCTCGAACTGAATTATAGATACTACAAAACAATCCGACCTTCGGATTGTGTGGTTGACCGTCTCCATGTTGTGCGACGCCACCATGACGTTGGCTCTTCGGCGCGTCTCGATCTCCTCCAACACATGGTCCAAACACCTGCACGGATTGGGAGTTGTTATTGAGCAACGTGAGACGTAACATTAGGACAGTAACAGCGTGTTGGCTGCGTGTTGGCTCTGTCTGGTGGGTGGGTGGCCTGACGGGGGATTGTCGTCGTGGTAGCTGTAGAAGTTCCGATCATCGGCTGAGAAGCTGGATGAGTTTTGGAGGAAGTTGGTTCCACTTGCAGCAACCAAAAAAAAAATCATAATATTGGGAAATGACGTCATTAAGATGTGATCATTATTATTATATAACAGGCTTCAAAAACTTTTTAAACAAATAAAAGCAGCAAGATACGAAATCCAACCCACGCTGCAAAGCACTTTAGCATCTCTCGCAGCGCTGGAGGACGCCCATCCCCGAAACACTTGGCTGATTTTACGGGCACGGTTCATCATACAGGAACGCAAGAGAACCAAACAGAAAACTTCCAGCAACCTATCGGAACCCTTTAACCTCAAAGTGCCACTATTTTCCAGAACCGAGTCCCGTTCTCCCGACGGTGTCTCACCGGCACGGCTCGGGTCGGGAAGGTTGAAACCGTACTCCCATCTAATACCAATCAAACGCTGAGAACGCGGTCCAGCCGCCGAGAAATATCGTCAGATTGATTTTTTCGCAAAAGGCGTTACGAGCGCATGAGATGAGAGCACCTCGATGGGGCAGACGGTTGAGAACCGAAGCCGGAGCACTAATGGACCGAGGGCACCAGCTGGAGTCAGGCGCCGGCAAGATGCTGGACAAAAAAAAGGTCTGGGCTGTTATTATTAACAATAAGATGGTTTACAGGTCGCTGATGGACTCGGTTCACAGAAGTGAGGTTCTCCTAACGGTAGTAAAGTTAAACGGGGCAGGGGATGGGGGGCGGTGCACTCCAGAGTCACAACAAGAGATGTCTCAAATCAAAGACTTTTTCTTCACTTTCCTAAATGAAGGGGGTGGGGGGTTCCTCACACCAATCCAGGGGAGAACGTTTTGGACGCTGGGCAGATACACCCAGGACAAGGCGCCAATCTATCACTGAGTACACACTCACTCACTGACACAAACTCTATAGGGGCAATTTAAAGCAGCCAATTCACTTTGAGTCCATGTTTTTGGACAGTGGGAGGAAAACCTGAGAACCCATCCGGAGGACACCCCATGGAAACTCCACCCAGATTGGGATTCGAACCTGGATCCCCAGCTCTGAGAGGCGGGCGTGCCGCCCCGAGATGAGGACAGTGACAAACCATCCAATTGGAGGACAAGTGGGAGAACACCGGGGTACCGGAATTTCCCATCGAACAGAAATTTAACCCAGTACCTCCTTGGTATTGGGCGGAGGCGCCAACCGCTGCACCCCTGTTCCACCAGACGCATCCAACCAATCAGAATGATATCTCAATCGTTCAGTCATGACATCCAGGTGATCGTTCTGACCTGTGATACATGCGGCTTGTGGCCTCGTAGTCGGGGTTGATGGGATCCTCGTATCCCATCTCCTGAGCCCGCCTCCTCTCCTGCTCCATGTACGCGCCCCGGACCAGCTTAGCCCCGAAACACCAGCCTTCTCTCCTGGACAGCTTCACATCGACACACAGGTCCTCAAACGCCTCCTGCGGGGTCAGAAACGGGGCAGGATTTGAAACGGGTCACCACGACGCCGTGGTTGCAGACAATATGTAAATTATAAGTTATAGCAGACAAGGGGCCCTATCTAGTGGCCCCGTTGAGGCGAAGTAGTTGCACCTAATAAAGTGGCCAGTGAGTGTAATTTAGGGACTCAGTGTATTAAAGCGTGACCTTGAGGTAACACTGGAAGGTGTTGAAGACGACGGGTTTGTCTCTGTTGAAGGTCCGCTGCATCTCCAGAGTCAGGCGGCTGATGGCGGGTTGGAAGTACGTCTGCTCTGCGTCTACCATCAGCCTCACGCTGTTCTTCACTGCATGCTACACACACACACACACACACACACACACCATACACACACAACCATGTATATTATTCATTCATTCATTATCTTCCGCTTTATCCTATATTAGGGTTGCGGGGGGGGGTTCCCCATGCCCATCCAGAACATTTCGGGCGCTGGGCAGATACACCCAGGACAGGGCGCCAATCTATCACTGGGCACACACTCACTCACACAGACACACTCTATATGGGGCAATTTGGAGAACTCAATTGACTTGATCCATGTTTTTGGGCTGTGGGAGGAACCCGGAGAACCCGGAGGAAACCCTCGCGGACACGGGGAGAACATGGAAACTCCACCCAGATGGGGATTCGAACCGGGAATCCCTAGCGCTGAGAGGAGAACATGCTAACCACTAAGCCACCGTGCCGCCCTATGTATATCATTATTAACTTTATTCTTTAAAACGGCCAGAAAGTAACAGGACATAATGGATTTAATGTCTACGTGTGTCATAAAGAACCCTATGGTTCACTTAGACCCTGTAACTGTGCGGGTTAAACACTGGACATGGTGCATTGTGGGTAAAACTGCCCCGAACTAGAAAGGTAATATTATTTGCACACACAGACATTGGAAGAAGCCATATTTTGACGTTGGCGGGGTTGTTTTCGCTCCATCACTCAGGGCTGCTGTGTATAAAAGTCCTGATGGAGTCGTTTCTGGAAGTTCAATCACTCGGATGTGAGCGCTGACTGGAGCTCGCGACCTTCTTGGCCCGCGAGATTTTCCGCACTGCTGCCGCCTGATTGGCAGATTGAACCTGCAAAGTCATGGAGCCGTATGAAGACGTGCAATATACAGTGACTGGTTTATCATTCTCCAATCTGCCCAGCGAGGTAACACAGGCAGAACCCTTTAAAATGAAACTTCAGAGCCTGAGATCCACCAAAAAATCCTTCGAAGGTGCAGAATTCTATTTTCATCTATTATCTTTTGGGAGGGCGGCACGGTGGCTTAGTGGTTGGCATGTTCTCCTCTCAGCGCTAGGGATTCCTGGTTTGAATACCAATCTGGGTGGACTTTCCATGTTCTCCCCCATGTCCGCGTGGGTTTCCTCTGGGTTCTCCGGTTTCCTCCCACAGTCCAAAAACATGGATCAAGTCAATTGAGTTCTCCAAATTGCCCCATAGAGAGTGTGTATGTGTCTGTGTGAGTGAGTGAGTGTGTGCCCACCGATAGATTGGCGCCCTGTCCTGGGTGTATCTGCCCAGCGCCCGAAACGTTCTCCCCTGGATGGGCATGGGGAACCCCCCGCGACCCTAATAGAGGATAAAGCGGAAGATAATGGATGGATGGATCTTTCGGGAGCAGGGCGGCACGGTGGCTTAGTGGTTGGTATGTTCTCCTCTCAGTGCTAGGGATTTCCGGTTCGAATCCCAATCTTGGTGGAGTTTCCATGTTCTCCCCTGTGTCCGTGTGGGTTTTCTACGGGTTCTCCGGTTTCCTCCCACAGTCCAAAAACATGGATTCAAGGTCAATTAAGTTCTCCAAATTGCCCCATTTAGAGTGTTTCTGTGTGAGTGAGTGTGTGCCCAGTGATAGATTAGCGTCCTATCCTGGGTGTATCTGCCCAATGCCCGAAACGTTCTCCCCTGGTTGGGCATGGGGAACCCACCCCGTGACCCTAGTAGAGGATGAAGCGGAAAATAATGGATGGATGGATGGATCTTTCGGGAGCCGGTCTGAAGGCGAGCTCGGGGTCACTGCCATTTCATCCCGTTCAGTTGGGTTTCAGGTCGACGGGCGGTTCAAAGGCCCTGCGATTCCTCCCCCCACCTGCCATCGACTTGCGCATTTTTAATCATCCCTTTAAATAAAGAATGTATTTGGGTCTCTCAGTTGAATCCGGCTCCTGGCCCGACCCCGCCGCCAGCGATCGGCGCTTTGTGTTTCTGCATGCACGGAGCACGAGCGTCCTGATCCCCGCCGACCTCACGTCGACCCGAAACGACGGAACACGCTGGCCCCGAGACCTCATGTCTGAAACCTCCGGCAAATTGTTCACCCGATGTAGAATTTCCGAAACAACACAGATTGGGGGGTAGGGGGGGGGGGGGGGGGTCGGTGGCACATGTAAAGTTCTGAGCAGGACCACCATGTGACATCCTGCTGACCCATAACAAGCAGAGGAGCGGGTCTTAATAAAAGACCCGAGTGGGTGCAGGATGATTCTTTTGTTTGTTTCCTCTCGAGACCTACTTTAGCCAGCACATCCAGTCTCTGCAGCATCCTCTTCATCTGCTTCTCCTCTTCCTCTGCGAATGTTTTCAAAAGGGGTTCTAAGTGGCCTGTCTGCTCAGATGGAAAAAGAGAATAGGTGACACGTGAAGCTCAGTGAAGCATTCACAAAATGAATTTTTAAATAAATCAATAACATGCAGTTCATATCAGATCGCCTGATCAACCAGAAACACCAAAACACAAGCCGCTTATTCAGCGTGCGGTTCTGAAACTGCTTCTGTTCTCCTCTCAGTTGCAGGTGTTTCTTAAAGTGTGCTTTATTGAGTGGGGGATTCATTTAATTTTATTAATTTAATCTAATTTAATTTATTATAATCTAATATCTCTTGAGTGTTTTAATGATTTACTGCTCTATTTGTTTTGTAAAGTGTCTTTGAGGTCCCTAAAAGTGCTATATAAATAAAATGTATTATTATTATTATTATTATTAGATTTTTTTTATCATACACAGCTAACAGTTTGAAACTCAAACCATCCATTATCTTCTGCTTACCCAACCACTGAGCTTCCACTGCCATCTGATCAGCTGATCTATTAGAAGGCCAAACATCAATCACCCAAAAAACAAGTCGTTAATGATGGTATCGGTTTCAATAGTCTGTCCTACATATTACAGTGAAATGTTACAAAGGGTTATGAGGTCCGGCTCTTCCAAATTGGAAGACCATTGGCTTGAAAATCAAGCGAAAAGTCACAGGTAAGACGGAGGAGTTCCGGGAAGAACGCTGGTACAAAATCTATAGAAACCACAGAAATACAGTCTGTCCTCTATCAGTTATCTACATGGGATGATGTCATAGCTCCATATTGGACATGGACTCATGTGCGATTGGGTTTCATTGTTCTGCCAGGTTCTAAAATTAAGGCAGGGGGTTTAACTCAGGACTACCACTGTATCTGGCCACCGGTCTTTGGATTGCTCAGTTAATTTAGAAAATCTTTTCATCTTTGCGCAACGGAAGGGTAGATCTACTATACTGTATCAGGCTAATTAGTTCATGAAGGCTATTAGGTGACGATCAAAATCAATACGGTTCTTCATTTGGGCTCCACTTAAAATATCAGTGTGTCACTGGTACAAACCTCGAGATCTGGAACCACCAGAAGATCCGATATCAGCGTCCGGTCATCGATCAGACTGATCCAGTCCAGCATGTCGATGGTTCTTAAAATAAGAATGAGATACATTCAAATAAATATAATATTTAGTAATAATAAAGAAAAAGAACGCTAGAACGCTCACATCAACGCAAGAGGGTCCTGGGTTTGATTTCTGGACAAGACACTTCCGTAATTGGGTTTGCATGTTCTCCCTATGTCTTTGTGGGTTTGTTCCCATAATCTCACATGTGAATACATGCAAATAAATGTTCTGATTTGTTTTTTTAGAAAGTCGCTTTTCCGAATAGCACACGAAAACCGCTGTACTGACTAAACCATAAAGAAAGTACAAACTTTCGACTAAATCAACTCAAGTCTTATTGCCATTTCAACCTTATACAGTGTGTACAGTACACAACGTTCCTCCGGGACCAAGGAGCTACATAGAACCATAGATCAACACAGAACTACATTAAGCGCATGAGTGCAAACATGTGCAACCAAGCAACACGATACGAGAAGTACTAAGGAGGGGAAACAGGGCTGTTTGGGGGGTAAAGGACATTAAATAAAGTGCAGGATACTACAGCAATAATAATAATAATGCTGTAAAATGTAGAAATGTAAACACAGCACATGGACCTCAGCAGATATAGCCATGTCTGGATGAACAAGTTTTCCTTTTCTCATAAGGTTTCTCTAATCCTCAAGGCTTTAACAGTAAATGGATGAGAGAACAAAGCCACCAAAGGCTGCATATTATTCCGGGGTAATAGCACATATGCATAAATCTCACCAAGAAGGGAATTTAATCAACCGCAGTGTTCTGCTAAGCACACAAACATTTCAGCCGGGCACAGTGGTGGTGCAGAACAACAAAATAACGGAATGATGTGAGGCTTTTTTTTCCTATGAATTCCCCTAAATGTATGCAATGTAAAAAAAAAAAAAATATATATATATATATATATATATATATATATATATATATATATATATATATATATATATATGGGCTTATGGTGGATTACTGGTTAGCACGTTCGCCTCTCAAAACTAGGGATTCCCGGTTCAAATCCCCACCTGGGTGGAGTTTCCATGTTCTCCCCGTGTCTGTGTGGGTTTCCTCCGGGTTCTCCGGTTTCCTCCCACAGTCCAAAAACATGGATCAATCAATTGAGTTCTCCAAATTGCCCCATATTGAGTGTGTTTGTGTGAGTGTGTGCCCAGCGATAGATTGGCGCCCTGTCCTGGGTGTATCTGCCCAGCGCCCGAAACGTTCTCCCCTGGATGGGTATGGGGAACCCCCCCTGCAACCCTAATATAGGATAAAGCGGAAGTTAATGAATGAATGAATGAATATATATATAAATAATGGACCTGTTTTTTTTCTTTGAAATGTTATTAAAAGAATCATAACTAGTCACATAAATAATCATTATTATTTAAATCATTTCTAAGATGTTTTATTCATAAGTTTGTGAGCAGCTGATGGAGGAAACGTTAGGAGTTGGACATCTGCTTTTTGCACCCTGTGTGATTATGATGTTTGGCGCCCCCATGAGGTCTGGTGAGGAACTGCAGGTCAGGCGGAAACGCAGACAAGACGAGCTGTGTAACTCAAACCAAACTCAACCCATCACTCAACTAACTAAACAAAAAAAGATCCGATTTAAAAGATTAAACGTAAACACGCCGAGAAAAGGTCAGCTGTGAATCACGTGACTGAACGAGCTGCACTATAAAGCAGGCGGCTGTGAACGCTGAGGCACGCAGGTGGAACCAACGAGTGAAAAAGACTGACAAACAAGCGAATTATAACAAAATACCACCCCTTTATCTGTTAAATGACTTTATCCTAAATTATTCCTGCCTGTGAAGTCTAAATTTTAGTAGAAAATCGGCAACTTATACATAGAAAACAAAAAAAATTAATTACAGCTAATTAGTTAATTGGTACATTTTTTAATTGATTCATGGGTTGTCATCGACGATGAACAATTGTGCAACGTTTCAGCTTGATCGGATAACGGGAAGTGGGTGAAATAGCATTTGCAAACACAGACAAACGGATGAAGCTAATATAGGGGTGCTAATAATATAAATTTTTTAAAAAAGATCCCATCATCAGTTTAACTTCATGTTCTTCTGCTAAAAATACTACAAACACAGCAGTCTTATCTGGAAACTGCTTCAGGCTGATATTACAGTTTGTACCTGATTTTAATACGCTAAAAGTGCGACGGCGGAACGTTTCGTATCCGCTTAAAAACTCTCTGTTACATTTGAAAACTTAAATTAGCACAATCGTTCTCTCGGCTCTCGGTTCCGTGGCACTTGTTAGCTGTCCTCATTAGAGCGTCTTAGGTGTGATACTCGAGGACGGCCGGCTGACCTCGCCGTACAGTTTGTAATAACAGATGGTTTGGGATTTGGAATGAAGCTCTCACCCTGATGTGCACAGCTTCTCACTCACGAACCAGCGCCGAATGTCGCCTCTGGCTCCGAGCCTTTCCAAACATGCCTGCGAGAGAGAGAACATACCCAGCTGCTTATACAATGTCTGAAAGAGCTGCCATGTATTTTAACCCTGTACTCAGCAGTGAAATTAAACCATTAGGATCCTCAGCCACGACCCAATCATCCAAATGTCCATCCATCCATTATCTTCCGCTTTAACCTCTACCAGGGTCACGGGGGGGTGGTTCCCTCTGCCCATCCAGGGGAGAACGTTTCAGGCGCTGGGCAGATACATTCAGGTCAGGACACCAATCTATCTCTGGGTACACACACAAACACACTCTATATGGGGCACTGTGGAAGGAAACCGGAGAACCCAGAGGAAACCCACGCAGACACGAGGAGAACATGGAAACTCCACCCAGATTGGGATTCAAACCAGGAAACCCTATTGCTGAGAGGAGAACATGCTAAACCACTAAGCCACTGTGCCGCCCCCACATCCTAATAATCCATCCATTATCTTCCACTTTATCCTCTACTAGGGTTGCGGTGGGTTCCCCATGCCCATCCAGGGGAGAAAGTTTCGGGTGCTAGGTAGATACACCCAGGACAGGATGCCAATCACACTGTGGGTACACACTCACACACACACACAAACACACCCTATGGGGCAATTTGGAGAATTAAATTAACCTTGATCCATGTTTTTTGGACTGTGGGTGGAAACCGGAGAACCCGGAGGAAACCCACACGGACTCGGTGAGAACATGGAAACTCCACCCAAATTGGGATAATATATATTCTCCAAATAATAAATATTCTAAAATGGTTTATAAACTCCCAGCTGTCCATTTTCGACAACTGTATGTGTCTGATTTTGTGAGAACACTTTGGGGAAGGCCCCCTGTTCCATCATGCAGTGCACCACCATGATTCATTAAAGTATAATTGGAGGAGCTTGACTCAACTGACCCGCAAACAGCCCTGACCTCAACCCCCACCTCAATGATGAACTAGAACTGAGATTGCGAGCCAGGTCCTCACGTCCAATATCAGAGTCCGATCTCACGAATGCTCTTTCTGCTCATGTGGAAAGCACTTCTGGGGAAGCGGTAGCTGTTAGAGCCGCAAAGGAGCAACCAATTTACAGAAGACTGTCGGTAAAGCTCCAGTGGGCGTGATGTATAACAGCAGAGCTGGCGCAAAACTGGCATTGATTATCCTCCACCCAGCATCACTGCACTTGGTATTGTATTGGGATAACCGGTGTCTCCCAAGGTCGCCATCCCGCCTGAAGTCGGCGCCTTAGCCAGTGACCCCTAGCAACGTCTTGGAGACTTCCCAAAATAATAACAACAGCCCGCACCGCGGGCAGAACCCGTTCCGAACTCTCACACCTGGATGGTAATTATTATACTGAACAACCCCTGCTGGCAGATCATACGGGGCCAGGTGAGAGAGCTGCACACTGGAGGAGAGGGTGAAGATAAATGTTCTCCACTACAGCGAAACATTAGCACTTTATCTTCCATTCATACAGATACACTGGGGAAGTCCTGCCAGACCGCAGCTGAGACCGCGGACCCAAAACAAGGCTTTTTCTAAACAATTGCAGAACAAGGAACACACCTGACTTTTAATTTAAGTAAAACATTAACGCAATTAATCACATTACCCCCCCCCCCCCTCACCACCAGCCCCGTCAAATTTCACCCAGGCTGTGATGGACGACTCTACATCTCGGACTGGTGCTTGTTGAGTCTGGAACAAGCGTTAAATCCCCCTCAAATCTGCAGAACACACGGTCAGAACACCGAATGTATACATTTCACACATGTAACGGGTAGCTCGGCGGCACGGTGGCTTAGTGGTTTATCATGTTCTCCTCTCAGTGCTGGGGATTCCCGGTTCGAATCCCAATCTAGGTGGAGTTTCCATGTTCTCCCCATTTCCGCGTAGGTTTCCTCCGGGTTCTCCAGTTTCCTCCCCAGTCCAAAAAACATGGACCAAGGTCAATTGAATTCTCCAAATTGCCCCATTTAGAGTGTGTTTGTGTGTGTGAGTGAGTGTGTGCCCAGCGATGGATTGGCGTCCTGTCCTGGGTGTATCTGTCCAGCACCCGAAATGTTCTCCCCTGGATGGGCATGGGACACCCCCCCCCCCACAATCCTAGTAGAGAATAAAGCAGAAGATAATGGATGGATGGATGGAACTAGTAGCTTCACCTGCAGCTGGTCCAGGTCCAGTTTACATTCTGCAGCTTCCTTCGCATCTTGACCTTGTTGCGCCGCCAGGAAGTGAAAGAATCGTTTCCATTTCATCAGCACCTCAGAAAACTGCAGCTGCCGACAGAAAGCAGGGAAATGAGAGAAAAATCTGGACTGAAGGGAAGACTTTCTTCTGAGCACAATGGAATCTAGTCTAGTCGCCAAAAGGGGAGCCTTACCAGAAACTGTGTACGTCCCAGCGCGGTCATCTTAATGGCAGAAAAGCCATCTTCAGAACTTCCACCTGCACAGAAGGTAGGTACAGTGATGTGTTCAGGGGTTGACGCTTAAAAACTCTTGACGTGACCCAAATCTTTCAGCTTTAAATATTTTTCTAATCATAAGTTGATCTTTTGTTGAAGACACTCGACTTTCATGTCTCAAACTTTTATGTATAGTAAGTAAACAAGTGTCTGCGGTGGTGGAGATGCAGTGATAGAGTAGCAGAAATTTGTTTGGTTACTCTGATATCTGTGGTAGAGCTACAGATAGTGCAGCTATTCACCCCATGGCAACATGATTCTTTCAGCAGGACAAGGCACTATCAAGAGGTTAGACCGTGGCGCATCACTGGGACGGTGGAACCTCCGTGTCATTCGTCGTCATGTCAGATTGCACGTTGAGGGTTCAGGCTGAAGGTCAAATGAGGTCAAAATAATATAATTCTCTAGTAATGTGGCCGTTCTGTGTAGACTGTGACTCTTACCTGATGCCTTGATGCACTTCATGAACGTTTCCATGTGTTGGTCACATTTCGCCTCATCAGCATAGGCGTGTCCACTCTGTCCGCCACGTCTCTGATGACCGTATTCTCTCTCTCGTTGGGCCAGATTGGGATACGAACTGGACACGCCAATACAGAACATTCGTTAATAAAATCTCTCTGGCTTTAATATTAACGAACAGTCGGGTGTACACCTGTAATAATGTATAGGAGTTTCAATTATATAACGTCTGGACAGCTTCAGTTTTCCAACAGGAATAGATATAATTGATGGGGGGGGTACAGTTTAGTCTCTCTATAAACCCATCAGCATGAATTTGGAAAGTGGAAAGAAAACCCGCCATCGAAACGACCGGATCTGATTTACAGAAGTGTCAGCGGGCGGAGTGCAGTAAGTCGCTAAACCCCTGCTGGCCATAGGTTCCACATGCTCCAGGCTGGATAACGCATCACAGCCCTCTTCCCCTTCAATACGGTGCTCTTCTTGCAGCGCCTCGGTTGGTGCAGCAGCGCCAGTTTAGCTTTGTTTATTAAAGGAACCGATAACGGCGAGCTGTATGGGGTCCACACCGGTATTTAACCGGCCGGCGGCAGATCAGTCGATACCTCCTTGAAATGAATTGGATCCGTACACAATGGTAATATATCAATGCCGTATTGATGAACGGTTACATCGCGTTTGATGCACCAGCAGCCTTTAAACGTAGAGACATTTGATAAAGTGACTATACAAACGTTTCAGTCGCGATGAGAGTCATTAAACTCTGCAGACTGGCCCCGGGGACGGCATATGGCCCCATACTGGAACCGCTGCACTGTTAATAATGGATGAATCTGAATATTCTCTCTTTGGTTACAATCCTCAGTTAAAACGTCATCGACGAACCCTCAGCCATGGTGCGCTCATCAGTCAGAGAACTCGCCTTGTTCTTCATCGCTTACGGAGTTCAGACAGAGACTTGGTTCTCGTTTGGAACGCTTCTCCTGTACATTGCGTTCGCTGCAGCTGTTTGATTTGTATTCCGCAGACACAGATCGTTGATGGTGTTGGGCATTTTCCAGCTAATAGGCCTCATGCAGACCTCACGCTGATGCTCCAAACCACACACCCCGCTGACACCGACGCTCTGACATGCTGAAGGGTTTAACTCCAACGTATGAAATTTTAACTTGCTCTGTCAACTCCACTGAGGCAACGGCGGCGCTCAGGCGGCGCTCAGGCGGCGCTCAGGCGGCGCTCAGGCGGCGCTCAGGCGGCGTGCGGTGCATGTTTTGACATACGTGAATGCGCAACATGGAGCAATCTCTGTGGATTAACATTCGTGCCCAGGCGCGAGCGGCGCCAGAAATCGCCTACTAGGTCTCGAAAGCAATGTTCGGTCTTAAAGCAGTAAGCCAGGATGTAGTGTCCACACAACCACGCGTCAACAACACTCCGACCACGCTGCCAACAGCTGCGGATGTTCACTTCGACGGGATCGTTCCGACCTTTACTCCATGTCTATTTGGACATACTAGCCATTCCCTACTGCTTTCACTACTGTGTCACTACAGTGAGACGGCGATTTCAGACACAGCATCACATTGAGTTCGAATCCCAATCTGGGTGGAGTTTCCATGTTCTCCCCATGTCCGCGTGGGTTTCCTCCGAGTTCTCTGGTTTCCTCCCACATTCCCAAAAACATGGATCAAGGTCAATTGAATTCTCCAAATTGCCCCATATAGAGTGTGTGTTTTTGTGTGAGTGAGTGTGTGCCCAGCGATTGGCGCCCTGTCATGAATGAGCATGGGGAACCCCCCCCCCACACACACAACCCTAGTAGAGGATAAATACGCCACTAAAGTCATTTGTCATTCTGTTGTCCTCATTATGTCCGCTAAAGTGTTTTCTGTATTTGGAGCATTTTCCTTTATGCCAATTTTTTTTAGAAAGAGAGAGAGCGAATTGGGCGGGGGGGGGGGGGGGGGGTAAATAAAATGAAATTTCGATAACCAGCAGCTCACCGGGTGCCCTCTCGTACTCGAGACACCCAAATCTTCCATTGTCTCTATATTGCACTCTTGGTAATGCAGAAAAGCTGAGCATTCACTTCCGTGTAACGCGGTTACTGAACCCACCAGGATGGACCATAATGCAATAGTGATGGAGGCGCTGGCTGGCTCTAAAACACACACGCCGTGATCATAAATGAGCTTTTATTAGCCAATAGCCAGCCTGGATCTTGTGCGGCTGTAAAAAGCCTTTCCAATAAATCCTCAGCTTCGAGCCTCTCTCTCTCTCTATCTCTCTCTCTCTCTCTATCTATCTCTCTCTCTCGGTGGTGAACGAGCACCCCCTGCTGGACTGCACGTTAAACGCAGCATCGTTTTCACACCACAGGGAATTGATCTGTTCTTGTGCAACCTGAAACCACGACGTGGTTCTCTTCAGGCACTTACGAACATAATCTTATTAAAGTGTTTTGAGTGGAAACGGCATGAAGATTAGGATATTATTTCCCTGGAAATCAGCTCGTGTTCCTCTGCGAAGGATTTCATATCTTTGTTCTGGCTTTTGGAACACGGTGTCCAACAGGAAGGATGGGTCCTGAATATCAACAGGATTTGGTTAATGCAGGTCTGATATCCCGAGGTTAACGGGATGCTCGGATGCGGTACGCATTTCCAGCATCCATTAGCCATCTGTTCAACTTGCTCTGTGTGAAGCTTCATAATGTCTTATAACAGCTGGCTGCAGCTCCGATCCACTCGCCGCAAATCAGCATTCAGCTCAGAGAGCCAACATTTGGGGAGAGGAGGGTTCACTTTGACTGTGGGTCACGGTTCCACCAGCAGTTCGGTTACTCTGATGCTGACTTGGTCTGCAGCTTGCGCTCTTCCATGACATTTCGGAGGATGACTGTGAGAACTCTCAACTGTGAGATCAGACACGGGTCGCTTGGTGGTTGGCATTTTCCACCTGGATGGGCATGGGGAACCCCCCCCCCCCCCCCCCCCCCCGCGACCCTAGTAGAGGATAAAGTCGAAGATAATGGATGGAGGATGGATGGATGGAGATCAGATGGATGAGAAGGAGGGTCAGGATTATGATCTCTAAATTAATTCTAATCCTAAAGGTGTTTGATGGGGTTGTGGTCACAATGTTCTCATGGTGGACCCAATAAAAAAGAAAGAATACATTTATAATTAATCTCATCTCATCTCATTATCTTAAATCTTAATCCTCCATTTACCAATGACCCTCCCAGGATAGGTCACCAGTCTATCACTGGGCATAATAATTAAGTCCCCTAAAATAAATGGCCCTTTAACATCTGCAAATCAGAAAAGCACTTAAACATGAACAGACCCCATCTCTTTGGCTCCTGCCTCTTTTTTCGAGAGGTCCCCCTCCACGCTGTAGTCGAGCACAGCTCCCACTCCGAAAGCCTTGTTCCTCCGAATCAGGGGTTTGATGGACTGGTGGTCCTCACCAGCAACAAACTGGCCATAGAAGGTCAGTTTCATTAGCTTCTCGAACGCCGTCTGACCCAGCAGTTTCTTGCTCAGGTCCATTATCTGTGTACAAGAGCAAACGTTATAGAAACACATCACACAGTTATACATGGGTTTCCAAATGGAGCTGTGAGTGAATAATCCATCCGTTATCTTCTGCTTTATCCTCTACTAGGGTCGTGGGGGGGGGGGGGTTCCCATGCCCATCCAGGGAAGAACGTTTTGGGCGCTGGGCAGATCCAACCAGGACAGGATGCCAATCTACTCACTCACACAGACACACTCTGTATGGGGCAATTTGGAGAATTTGGAGACGTCGATCCATGTTTTTGGACTGTCTGAGGAAACCCGGAGAACCCGGAGGAAACCCAGCAGACACGGGGAGAACATGGAAACTCCACCCGGATTGGGATTTGAACCAGGAGTCCCTAGCGCTGAGAGGAGAACATGCTAAACCCACTGTGCCGCCCTATGAGTGAATAATGACAAAAATAATATTTCATAATGAATGTTCGCTTCTCCGCCTTCGAGAAACGTTCAGTTCCATTTGTCTCCTTCTGCAAGCCACCGTCCCCATTTAACTCTTTAATAAAGGGTCCGTTTCTCGCGCTTTACCTCATTTGTTTCAGAAATTGAGCGAAGTGAATGAGATTGTTTACTCCATTAGAGCTGTGTACACTTGAAAAAAACGTCCACACTTGTGTACCGACTGAGCGTTGGTGCGTTTGGCTCATTAAACCCTGGCAGCGATGTCTGTGTTGTAATACAACCCTGTCAGGTCACATGATGTTTGCAGCTGTGCCCTTTTCTTGCTGGTAGTTTACCACGCTACCTTCGAGGATGGGGGGGTGGGGGCAGAAAGCCATTTTAATAGACGGTGAAGCACAAAACAGTCTTTATTTCTGTAGAAAGCTAAATGTTTTGAAATACTAGAAATGATAAATGGTCCAGTGGTAGACTGGACACCAGGTAGGCATGGTAGGCATCTTTATGTGAGGACAGATGACGGATGAGAGGATGACTGAGACACAAAGTGGAACGTGATGTCCATAGCTAGAGGGTTTCTCTATATTCTCTATATTGCCACGGCGATGGCGGCAGCTTGGCGCTACAGTTCCCAGCACTGAGTGCATTATGCTTAGCCCTCCTGATCCTCAGCTCTGGGACATTGATATTGACAGTGTTTTTTAGTGGCAGTGGTTTAGCATGTTCTCCTCTCAGCACTGGGGATTCCGGTTCGAATCCCAATCTGGGTGGAGTTTCTATGTTCTCCCCGTGTCTGCGTGGGTTTCCTCCGGGTTCTCTGGTTTCCTTCCACAGTCCAAAAACATGGATCAAGGTCAACTGAATTATCCAAATTGCTCCATATAGAGTATGTGTGTGAGTGAGTGTGAGCCCAGCGATAGATTGGCGTCCTGTCCTTTGTGTATATTCCCAGCGCTCAAAATGTTCTCCCCTGGATGTGTATGGGGACACGCCCCCCCCCCCCGAATAAAGTGGAGGATAATGGATAGATGACAGGTTGATTGGACAGGGGCTCCCTCTAATATCTCAGTACGATCAATGCAGCTTCTTAATGTGCGTCACTCATTGCTCACATGAAGGTAGCACCAGCTGCATTATGAGCACTCGACGTATTACGGCCACCTGAAGCCCAGTACCATCCGTTGGGTCAGCAGTGGCATTACCTCAGCCAGATGTGGTCCACATCTATGTATGCTGTCTGGATTTTAACCCATCCTCTGAGAATCGTCAGGTCCATTGGTCGAGTTGCGCAATGGATAAAGTCCACGAATCTGAGGCAAGTCTATGATGCAAAGGCTGGTTTCTCAAGATGTCATCATGGTTCAGGGTGGCGGTGCGTCCGTGACGCCTGATAGAGCTTCCAGTAATCAATAATGCACATCGGCGTAACGTAACTCCATCAACAGAATGGAGAAACTTCTCAGCATCATGTGCCTTTATACCTAAATGGTCCAGTATCCCATTATGAAGCACGGCACTCATCAATGAGAATGTTTTAATAAAAACGTCTATGAAAAGAAATAAAAGTCATAAAACATTTATTTCATAACACCACTGAGCAGAACTCAGGTGGAGCTGGAGGTGGAGGTGGACCACTGTATCCTATTTAAATACCTTTAATATTAAAATGAGCGTCTACATCCCATCGACAGTAACTCTCCACCCCTGGACAGATTGTTAGAGCGTCTGTTGTGTCTATTATAAATAATGGAAGACCCAAAGGGTCAGGCACGTGACGAGAGATAACATGAGGCCTGGAATCGGCATTCCAATTCACCCCCAAAGTTCTTGTTTGAGCTTAGTTCTCAGTGAAGGTCATTGGAGTTCTTCTGCATCGGATTCTTTAGGAAACTAACTTTGTGCTTACTGTCTTTATAGAATGTAAGGGACCTTCCCCAAACTGTTTGCAGTACTGTACTTACCCAAAATACGTCCCTGTATCTCTTAGCCTTAACATTTCTCCTTAGTGAAGTTAAAGAAGGTGGAATAATAAGATTTATTTAGTAGTTAGCTCAGGACGGCACGGTGGCTTAGTGGTTTAGCATGTTCTCCTCTCGGCAATAGGGATTATAGGTTCGAATCTCAATCTGGGTGGAGTTTCCATGTTCTCCCCGTGCCTTCCTCCAACAGTCCAAAAACATGGCTCAAGGTCAATTAAATGATA
Source organism: Corydoras sp. C115 (assembly GCA_019802505.1). Classification (NCBI taxonomy): domain Eukaryota; kingdom Metazoa; phylum Chordata; class Actinopteri; order Siluriformes; family Callichthyidae; genus Corydoras; species Corydoras sp. C115. The sequence goes on along the minus strand of JAFMOC010000244.1, from coordinate 378,547 downwards.
CAAATTGCCCCATATAGAGTATGTCTGTGTGAGTGAGTGTGTGCCCAGCGATAGGCTGGCGCCCTGTCCTGGGTCTATCTGTCCAGCGGCTGAAACGTTCTCCCCTGGATGGGCATGGATCTCACTTTCTCCCTGACCCGTGACTGTAGTAAAGGATTAATTGGAACATAATGGATGGATGGATAGTGGTTAGGTCAAATTTAAATAATATTAATAATTGATTAAAGGCTGGTCATGGCTCTCACCTCTTTATTATTATCCACCAGGAGGTCGTAGGAGCAGAGTTTGAGCACCAGCAGACCTCGGAGCAGCTCGGCCGTGTCTTTGCTCCTGTAGGCGGCTTTGGTTTGCTGGAAGTCGACGCGTCTCTCCGCGGTGCGTCTCGGGGGCGCGCGGGTGCAGAGGCTGCGGGTTCCAGAGCGCGCCGCCGCCGCGAGCGCCCCGGACCCCCCACCACCACCCGAGAGGAGCCTCCTGCTGCCCGACATGAGAACAGCACACAGGTACACGCACTGAGGGCCACCCCCCGGCCTGCCTGTCAGTGCATAGGATACGCCCCGCCCCCTGTTCACACACCCCTCATTAAAGCGACGCGGGTTGGTCCGAAGTCAATGACGCCTTTGTTTACAAAGCCCTACGCACGTGCGCTGGAACCGAACCAGGTGACACGGTCGAACGTCATCACTGACCTGTAAACACGAGACCTGAGGGCAAATACGTTTGGGTCACCCTCCAAAATGATTCCACCTGTCACCGAGGTCGGGTCGGTTGCATTTATATAAAAATAACAAAAGTATTCATGAACGTCACCATGTGTGTTAACTTTAACATGTTCTCCCTGCGTATGGTGTACAACTAGCCGATAGATCGCATGTTCTGTAGCCCATTTGATGCAAACCCTGCCTTTGTGTGCACTTCTCAGTTTGAACACAAGAGGGCGCCTGAGTCTCACTGAGGACCGAAAGTACTTGAATTGATTTACTGTTTACTTTATTTTGTAAAGTCGAAAGCAGACCTGCAGTTTTAAATCATCTGAATAAGTGCCGCTGAAATTCAGTTAACAAGTGGAGAAATATAAAACAATACACAACAAAATAAAAAACAATAACAGTCATGAAAAAAAATTAATAAAACATTTAATAGTTAATAAAACAGTGAGGAATGAGGTACAGAATGAGGGATAAGGACGCAGTATAGGCATTATTTAACCAGAATACCAGATAAATCTATTATTATTATTATTATTATTATTATTATTATTATTATTATTATTAATAACAATAATAATAATAATATACCACATATCTTTACGTTATACATTATATTGTACATATACTAATACTACATATACCATACTTTATACTAATAAATACTTTATACTTATAAATATACTATTATAATTAAAATGTATATATAATAATAATGAACATTTTCAGAAAATCAATCTGTGTATTTGTATGAGTGTATGTGTGTTTTTTATTGTATGTGCGTGCGTGTGTGCGTGTGTGTGTGTGTGTGTGTGTGTGTGTGTGTGTGTGTGTGTGTGTGTGTGCATGTGCATTTGCGTGCGTGTGTGTGTGTGTGTGTGTGTGTGTGTGTGTGTGTGTGTGTGTGCAGGGAGGGCAGTGCTATTGAAAGTCCTGGGTACAGAATGCACACCCACTTGGCTCAGAGAGTTTGGGATCTGAGGTCTGAGGCCCAAACCGGAGTCAGAACGCGGAGCTGCTGCAGGAGTTCCTCCAGGCGCGTCTCTGGATCTCGGACCCGCGGTTCTGATGCCCTTCACACGCGGATCGACGCCGTCTCTCTCTCTCTCATTTTCGCGGCTGTTCTGACGTCTGAGTTTGGATCTTACCTCGCGGGGACGTGTTTGTGTTTTTGGGGATTAAAGGTGAAAGCGCGTGTGTTTTGGTTTCCCGTCATGGCGCAAAAAATCCCCAAAGTTCAACAACCCTGCAGAAGGTCTGCCCGCGGCTGGGGCGCCATTTAGGGCACAACCAGAGCGACTTTTTCTTTTTCTTCTCTTTTTTTTTAAACGTTTTGTTTCCAGTTTCTCCCGCTTTTTTGGGAGTCCCGTGTTATTGAAGGCGCGGGTTCGAGGACGGACGCACGACTGTCCGCGTGTTGTGGTGCAGGAGGATGCTGGTGCTGTGCGGCTGCTTTTACAATGGAAGTGAAGCGCGCTGCAGCGGCGTTCTTTCTGCTTTTGCTGGTGCTTTTCTGCCCCGCATTCAGCCAGGAACTCAATCCGAAGGGCCGCAACGTCTGCAGGGTTTCAGGGTAAGAATATTATAAATTTTAAACTTATAAATAATAAGTTTATTCACTGTGGGAATCACATGACACCTGTATACATTAAAATAGCTCAACTTACTATAAGAACTAACATATTTCAATGTTATAGAATAGTGCCGTCATCAGAAATGTGTCGTGGGCAACAGCCTCGTTTTATCACAGAATAAATAATTGCCTCCGTGACGTTTCTATATCAAGTGCCTTATTTAAACATATTTAATTCATTCTCATAAAGTTGAAATAACTTTTAAAACTCTACCTAAGTCGAATTGGCCTACACGAACTGAAATAAAAAAGTAAAGCTGTTCAAAAAGGAACCAGATGTTCACATCTGGAGTCGCACTTGTCCTGTTGACCAGCAGAGGGCGATGAGCGGCGCTGTAGTGGCGATTGAAGTCGTGGCACCGAACGAACAGTTTGTCTGTAAATGCATTTCCACTTAATTAATTAAATGTGTACACAGCAATTAATAATCTGCACGATGTTAAACTGGGTGAAATCTTCGGGTCGTTGGGTAAAATTATAAATAACGACTTTTAAATTTGGTTCGATGTCCAACCAAAACAAGCTAACAATTAACGGACTGGCTAACTGTAAAGCGTACAGACAAACAGCAAAATATAAAGGTTTTTGGTTTCACTTAAACTTTTATATCGAATTCGTTTGAAAACCATCGTCTGTATTTAAGTTTGCTGACGTTTTGCCCAAATACCGAGGAACCATGACGTCAGTATACAACAATAAACAAGCAAATTAGATTTAGTTGACGTTTTATGGTTCTTTAGAACCTTATTTGTGTCTTAATTGTTGTTTAAGTTCAAGTTTATTTGTTTAAATAGAGCTTTTTACAATAGTACGTCGTTTTGAAATGTTTTAAGACCAAATTCCCAAAGAACAAGCTGAAGAGACAGCGCCATGTTGGATTCCACCGAACCAGCGCATAACAGAACAACACACCACCACCACATGAGTGTCACTGCAATGTTAAGAACAATCCACCACCCAGATTATACCCACTTTGTGGTGGTCTGTACGTAGGGCACAGAGTATGTAGAGATACAGGTGGACTACAATACCCTACGAAACTCACAAAATAGTGTAGAAACACGGTGGTGAACCTTATAAAGAGGATGCTGAGAGGACATTCATCAGATGGACCAAACCAGGGCTTTTACCTAAAAACTTTGGGTACAAACTGCTGCTAATACTCATGCACCTTTACCTCATTATGAATATTCAATACTTGCAATGAATCTGAATATCCTTCACCACCATTCTAGTACCGAAAAGGGGCTAAGAAAAAGTCTACGTTCTAAAAGTCCTATTTATTGATGATAAGAACTAATCTAAAGGCATAGATCAAGACTTCTACACTCTTACAGTCATGTCATGGTTCAGACAGAAATTTCCTGTTGCGATTACAAGTTTGGACACGCCCCCTTTTTTGCTCCGTTGACCATGTTCTCAGTTCCACTTTCTGTAGAGATAGACTTTGTAGTTCTACAATTCCATTCTGTAGTCCATCTGTTTGTGTTCTACAGTACATACTGTGTACTCTGTTCTAATACTGAGGACCCCAATAGTACCACCACAGAGCAGGGATTATTTGGTTGGTGCATTAGTCCTATCCCGGCAGTGTCACTGAGGTGTTTAAATGAAACTACAGCAACACTGCTGCACTAACACCCCCCTCACCACATCAGTGTCACTGAAGAACTGACATTCAACAATCCATCACCCAAATGATACCTGTTCTGTGATGCTCCTGACCAACAGAGAACCAACAGGGGACTAACAACAACAAAGAACACAGATGGATTACAGTCTGTGATTGTAAAACTACAAAGTCCATCTGTATGGGAAGTGGAGGAAACGGACGATGGAGCGAGAAGGGGGGCGTGTCCAAAATTTTGACTGACACTGTAGACTGCTGTGAATGCATTTCCATTGAAACCGTTTGCCACCAAAAGATCTTCTACTCATTTCAAAAAGGGATATTTACAAGAATTTAAAGTGTGTTTGGCTTGGAATGAAGTGCGTCGGTTGTAATGGACCTTTTGTTTTGGCTCATCCTGCATTAGCCGCGTTGCTAATGGCCCTTTGGCATAAATAACGTCAAGTCAGCGGCTTCGGCGGGCGAAAGAATTCCTTCCCAGAGACTAGCTGCTGAAATGCCGCTTATCTTTGAAAATTTGGGTGGATGATGGATTCCTCAATCCAGATGTTTATCAGTGCGCACACATAACATCTCCATCCACCAAAAATAATCCGCTCGGGAGAAGGGAGCTCTGCCCCGTCAGGAAGTTGGCTCATTTTGTCGAATTACTCAGAATTTCCAACTGCCGCCGAAATGGAGTTTCACCCCAGCTGGTGCCTGATCCTCAATTTCCACTCACATCAGCTTTCACGGTTCCAAAAGCATCAAATGAGCGTGGCTTAACCCTCTTGGTGCGGTATGTGTAACTTGACATAGAGCAGTCAAGGTCGTCGGGAATCTCACGGCTGGAACACACACGCTCAAGAGCTAAACAAACTTTAACTGGAGGCAGAAGCAGGGGCCCGGTGCACTATGGGAAATGCCGGGGTGGACGGGGTGTCAGAGGGGTGATGGAGGATGAGCTGCAGCGTTCAGGTCTTGTTTCAGCAGCGCAGCAGATGCAGACAAAGGTCGAAACCACTGAACGTGGATTAATTTATCGATATATTTTTTTAATCGATTTTATTCCTGCAGGTGGCACGGTGGCTTAGTGGTTTAGCATGTTCTCCTCTCAGCGCTGAGAAATCTCAGTTCGAATCCCAATCTGGGTGGAGTTGCCATGTTCTCCCCATGTCCACGAGGGTTTCCTCTGGGTTATCCGGTTTCCTCCCACTGTCCAAAAAACATGGATCAAGTCAATTGGATTCTCCAAATTGCCCCATATAGAGTGTGTGTGTGTGTGAGTGAGTGTTTGCCCAGTGATATATTGGCGCCCTGTCATGGGTGTATCTGCCCAGCGACCGAGTTTCCATGTTCTCCCCGTGTCCGCCTGGGTTTCCTTCGGGTTCTCCAGTTTCCTAATACAGTCCAAAACATGGATTCAAGATAAACTGGCGACTCAAAATGACTCTTATATATAAAGTTTGAGTGAGTGATAGATTGGCGCCCTGTCCTGGGTGTTTCTGCCACGTGCCTGAAAGGTTCTCCCACTGGATGGGCATGGGGAACCCCCCACGACCCTAGTATTGGATTAGGCAGGAGTTTAAGATAATGAGATAAGATGAGATAAGTGAATGAGACTGCACTAAATGTTCCGCTTAGTTCTAGGAAAATCCCAGTTTCGTTTTGTGTCATTCACTCGTAACGTTGAGGTTGTTCTCTGGAGAAATCAAGTCCTGAAACAAACATAAACCCATTTTGGACAAAAAGAGGCTGGGGTGGGGTTGGTGGGGGGGAAGAGAGTCAGTTTTAAAAGCAGCAGTCTCTGAAACATCAGCCATCACTTCCTGAGTAGTTCAAGCTGGCTGCTGCTCACAGATTCGGAGTCGTTTATTACCTATATTTATACGATCGAAATTCTCTGAAACAGTAAATATCTCATTTTACATTCGAGGGAACTGCTGCGCAACCGAAATACACCGCTTTTAAATCAGGGCACGTCACTGCAGAAAGAAAAGTAGTGTAATAAAAACTCATTTTTTAAAGCGACAAGTTTCACAAACTTTAATTTTTATGATCACGATCAGATAATGAAATACAGTATGCAGCAGATGCAGATTGTGACATCATAAAGTCTATAAAAAATGGGGGTAAGGACCCAGAAGAGCGGATCTGCCGAGCTGAGGTCGGAATTATCAGCCCTCTTGTTAATAATACAGCATTTTAATTGCTGCGCTTCAGAGCATTAAATAAACAAAGGGCAATTTGAGAAATGAAATAGTGAAATCACAAGAGCCGCATATTGTCTTGTAAATGGAGTTCACGTCAAAACGAATCCCCCCCAAACGACGGTTTCAGAGCTCGCTGCTCCGTCCACCCGTCACGGTCCTGAATGCGAGCGAGGCCCCAGAGACATCTGGCAGAAAATGTCAGGCTTGAAAAATGACTTTCAGAAAACGTGTAAGGTTCCAGACTTTTCTGCCAGAACATATGTGAGGTTCTAGGGTTTTCTGCTAAAGAAGGAAAAAAGTGGGTCAGGTTCCAGCCCTGCCTGCCTGCCTGCCAGAAGATCTGTGTGGTTCCAGAGCCTTCTGCCTGAAAACACAGTTCCCAGTCTGCTTTCTCTGGCGTGGATCTTTCAGGAAGCATTTCGGGACATTTCGTTCAGTCTGTGTGAAACTGAGAACCGGGCCAAAGAACAGTGGAGCTAATCGCATCAGCATGCGGCCTCGGACTGAACCCCCCTGTCATCGTCGCACCATCCCAAATGGCCGCGGCTTCAAACGGCGGCGCTCGGCTCGCGGTGCAGCTGTTCCGACGCCGGAGCGGCCGCTTGCTGTTGCACATATGTGCGCATGCATCTGTCTTCCTCCGCCGGTCCGTAGGCGAGTGTTATTCGAAGCATTCCCCCATCGTGTTGGAGAGAAGCCGCAGATGGTGGCCAGACATCCCAAATATTCGGTGTGAACCACAAACGACGAGGCGTAGACGAGGAACCGCTCCGGGACGGATTTAGGTCAGAAAAACAGCCGTATCGGCTTAATTCGGGCCTTCGTCGTGACCCGTCCTTCCTTTTGTTCTCGAGACGGTCGAGGGTTTCTGTCTTGATCGAAGGATTCCAACTTTGTCATTTAAAAAAAATTAAATGTATTAAATAAAATGTTTTGTTAAATTTGAAACACAATTAATTTACGGGGAAGAAAAATCATCTCATCTCATTATCTTCTGCTTAAACCTCTACTAGGGTTGTGGGGGGGTTCCCCATCCCAACCAAGGGAGAACATTTCATTTCAGGACTTGGGCAGATACATCCAGGGCAGGATGCTAAGCCAATGAGCACAAACCCAATCACACACACTATATATGGGCAAATTAGGGGCTGCCATTTCACCTTGAATCCATGTTTTAGGACTGTGAGAGGAATCCAGGTGAAGCTAAATCCAGATCCTGGATCCCCAGCCTTGAGAGTGGGTTTTTAGGATTTTTAGGGTTTTGTTTATTTATTAATTTATTTGTTCATAAACAGTTTGGGGAAGGCCATTCTGCACAAGCGAGGTCCATGAAGGTACATATGGGGAGGTTGAGGTCAGTGGAACGTGACTGGCATGCACACAGCCCTGACCTCAAACCCATCGAACAACTTTGAGATGAACCGGAACAGAGACTGAGAGGTCCTTTCATCAGACGTCCGCGTCAGATCTCACAAATCTGACCTGATTCGTACCCTTTCTTTTGATCTATGTTAAATGTATATTACTTTAATAATAAGTGTGTTTTATAGTTTATTAAGAACATGCCGTCGTCCGTCATCTGAAGAACCGGCACACCACAGGAATCTATATTACAGACTATAAAAACAAATGAAGTGAAATATTTTGTAGAATATACAAATAAACCACAGTAATAAATATTGTGACTAAATTGTAAGTTCTAAGGTTCTCTTGTGTGATTTTTCTCGTAGACCCCCGGCCTTCATCTGCTGCAGTGGATGGGCTCAGCTCGGGGACGAGTGCTTAACACGTAAGAAATCCGGTTCCATCCGGTTCTCATCAACAGTAGAATAAAAATCTGATTACATAGTCCGAAGGTAAGCAGCAGGGTTCCATCTTTAGTTTTACAGGCGGAGCTCCGAATTTAGAAACCAACAATTAGTGTTTAACAGTTTAACACAAGAAGGGAACATGTGGAACCCTAACAGCCTGACAGGCTGCATTCTGCTTATTAAGCATCAGAATGCCGATGTTGCCACATGTAGCTTTGTCCTTATGCAGTGACGTCGTTTTACACTGTCAATGCTTTTCTGCTCGTCCTCGAAAAAGGGGGACAAACCTCAAAGTAATACGACCTTCATAACTCCACCTTACTTTGTTGTAGGTCTGTATTGTGATGTATAGAAGATTAGCAAAATTAGTGTTAGAACTTTTAAACAGCAGGAGAACAACTGCAGGAGAATGTTCTGAGCATGTTCTCAACCACAGAATTTGATGGAGGGGATTTTTGGGAAACCCCATTCATTTTGGCCCTTCCATCCATCTATTATCTTTTGCTTAATCCAATACTGGGGTCGCAGGGGTGATGGAGGGGGGGTTCCCAATGCCCTTCCAGGGGAGAATGTTGGGCACAAACTCACGACACACACACACACAGAGAATATATAGGGGCAATTTAGAGCAACCAATTCACCTTAAATCCAAGTTTTTTTGGACCTTGGGAGGAAAGACCTGGAGGAAACCCACGCTGACATGAGGAGAACATGGAAACTCCACCTTGACTGGGATTCCAGCACAGAGAAGAGAACATGCTAACTATTAAGCCCGCCATTAGACCCAACATTCCATATATGGACATGACCAGCACACTATATATATATATATATATATATATATATATATATATATATATATATATATATATATATATATATATATATATATATATATATAAATAAATAAATAAATAAAATCTGTTGTAATTCCAGCTCTGTGTGAGGGCAATTTCACCTGCAAGGAGAACGAGGTGTGCGTCCGACCCAGCGAGTGCCGCTGTCGTCATGGATATTTCGGCGCGAGTTGCGACACCAGTAAGAGCCATTTTGTGTTACAACTTCCTTCCTCACCAGCATTTTCTGCATTCTTAACAAATGAAGCCGGATGGGGCGGCTGCAGTTCATCACAACATCCTGAACTCGGGGTTTCCATGGGTTCTGTCAGGATGTACCGCAGGGTTTAAACTTAAGATTATGCCACTTAAGATTATTTTAGTGCCGTTGTTTCATCTGTTGATCATTTAATCTTTATTTTTTATGAGACGGAAACTTAATTTACATCGAGAACCTTAGTACTTAAACCAAATAACTTTTGCCACTAAAATGTTTATATAACATTTATTCATCCATCCATTCATTATCTTCCACTTTATCCTCTACTAGGGTCGTGGGGGGGTTCCCCATGCCCATCCAGGGGAGAACGTCTCGGGCGCTCGGCAGGTACACCAAGGACAGGGCACCAATCCATCACTGGACACACACTCACTCATACAAACACACTCTATATGGGGCGATTTGCAGAATTCGATTGACCTTGAGCCATGTTTTTGGACTGTGGCGGAAACCGGAGAACTCGGAGGAAACCCACACAGACACAGGGAGAACATGGAAACTCCACCCAGATTGGGATTCAAACCGGGAATCCCCAACGCTGAGAGGAGAACATGCTAACCACTAAGCCACCGTGCTGCCCCTTTAACTTTTATTATAAATGAAATAAATCTTGAGTGTTGGGATAGGCTTAAGCACCCCTACAAACTAGTGAGGTTAGTGCCGTGCGGTGGACGGGTTGAGACGGTGGTCATTGCAGATTCAAAGGGCATCAAGCCGTTTCATTTTGACTGATTTGCTAAACCCGTCATGTATCCCCTCCAGAGTGCCCCTCTCAGTTCTGGGGTCCGGACTGCAAAGGCAAGTGCACGTGTCATCCAAACGGCAAGTGTGACGACGTGACGGGCAAGTGCACCTGCCACCCCAACCGCTGGGGAGAGAACTGCAAGAAGCCCTGCCCATGCCAGAAGGGCAAGTGCGACCAGGAAACGGGAAAGTGCACGTGTCAGTCGGGATTCTGGGGTCCGCACTGCGGCAACCACTGCTACTGCAGCATGAACGCGGTGTGCGAGCAGAACAACGGCCGCTGCATCTGCAGCCCCGGCTGGTACGGGCGCAACTGCGCCGCCCAGTGTTCCTGCAACAACTCGCCGTGCGAGCAGTTCACTGGACGCTGCATGTGCCGCGACGGCCTGTGGGGAACCAACTGTGAGCGCAACTGTCAGTGCGTACATGGAAAGTGCAACCAGGCGGATGGCTCGTGCACCTGCAAACCGGGCTACCGGGGCAAATTCTGCAGGGAGCCTTGCCCTGCTGGGTTCTATGGACAGAACTGCAGGAACAAGTAAGTATAAGGAACAGATTTATCTTTTAAAACAAGAAAACCCCATTCTATGAGTCGGACCTTGACCCCGATTGGCTTCCTCTTCACCCAGGTGTGGTCACTGTAAGGGTCAGCAGCCCTGTAAGGTGACGGAGGGGCGCTGCGTCACCTGTGAGAAAGGCTGGAACGGCACCAAGTGCGACCAGATGTGTGCACCGGGCTTTTTTGGAGAGAACTGCGTGGATGAGTGTCCGCCGTGTAAAGACGGCCATTACTGCAACCGCATCGATGGGAAGTGCTCTCACTGCAACCCCGGCTGGATCGGAGGCCGGTATGTATCTTGTGTCTCTCCTGAACGCCCCCTATTGGTCTGTAGATATAAATCAGGCCTTTTAAAAACATGTTAGCACATTCTGGGCCTTTTATGGGGTTCTGGTCATTAGAGAACAGAGTACAGGGGACTAATAATGTATGTAGGAAAGCAGAAGGACTATAATCATAAAACTACAAAGTCCATCTGTATGATATTTAGACTTAATACCATGAACGATGGAGTCCCTGCCGGTTCCACCCTAATAAAATCTGAAACAGAATCACAGAGGGGTGAAGTGAACGGTTGCCAGAACGTTTTGGTCTTACAGCATCGATCGTGTCCTGACATTTGTACGTCCTCACTTCATTTTTTGATAGCTGTGAGGTCCGCTGTCCCAACGGCACATACGGCGAGAACTGCGAGAACAACTGCAGCCACTGCTTCAATGGAGAATGCCACTTTGCGACGGGAGAGTGTCTCTGCGACCCCGGATTTTACGGAACGTTGTAAGTGTCTTTATTTCTTTAAAAATTTCTTTAAATGAATATTCATCTCATTTCATCGTCCATTTAATCCTATACTAGGGACTAGTATTGCGTGGGGGGGAGGTTCCCCAATGCGCATCCAGGGTAGAACGTTTCGATAGCTGGGCAGGTACACCCAGGACATGTTGCCAATCCATCGCTGGGCACACACAAAATATAGGGGCAATTTAAATAAGCCAATTCACCTTAAATCCATGTTTTTGGACTTTGTGGTAGAAACCAAGGAACCCATAGAAGCCCAATGTGGACACAGAGAGAACATGCAAATTTCACCCAGATTGGGGTTCAAACCTGACCTATCCCAGATATTGTGCAGTGCTTTTTACCGTCTGTAGAAATCATGGCACCAATTTGCCAAGGAGAACATGCAACGTTCACATCGAAAGGAATCTCGTCCACCCTGCTCGCAAATCAAAGCCAGGATGTTCTCGCTGTGAGGCGAGCGCGCTAACCGCTGCGCCACCGCGCCGTAATTATGATGGAAAATTTATTACGCACATGTGGTGGAATTCGGAATACAGCAATATGTTCTTCACTCATGACCACAAACACTTACCTCCTCGAGAACTCACATAAACTCCCAAGAAGTTTTGTGCAGAACTTCAAAACTCGTGCAGAGGACAGAAGAACTGAATAATCGGAGAGGTCTTGTTAGGTCTCGAATGGTATCGAATGTGTGCCGCAACCGGAAGCCGGTGGAGGTTGATGTGTGGTGACGCAACATGGGTTTCAGGGTTCTAGATTTCAGGAATCAGTTAAATGTATTTACTGAAGCACCCCAGCACCCTGGTTCTTCCCAACAAATACACAGACAATTAATCTATTACCTCAGTCTATTACCTTAGTCCATTACCTCAATCTTTTACCTCAATCTTTCACCTCAATCTATTACCTCAATCTTTCACCTCAGTCTATTACCTCAATCTTTCACCTCAGTCTATTACTTCAATCTTTTACCTCAATCTATTACCTCAATCTTTCACCTCAGTCTATTACCTCAATCTATTACCTCAATCTTTCACCTCAGTCTATTACCTCAATCTTTCACCTCAGTCTATTACCTCAATCTTTTACCTCAATCTTTTACCTCAATCTTTTACCTCAGTCTATTACCTAAATCTATTACCTTAATCTTTTACTTCAGTCTATTCCCTCAGTCTATTACCTCAATCTATTACCTCAATCTTTCACCTCAGTCTATTACCTAAATCTATTACCTCAATCTTTTACCTCAGTCTATTACCTTAATCTTTTACCTAAATATTTTACCTCAATCTATTACCTCGGTCTATTACCTCAATCTTTCACCTCAGTCTATTACCTCGGTCTATTACCTCAATCTTTTACCTCAGTCCATTACCTTGGTCTATTACCTTAATCTTTTACATCAGTCTATTACCTCAATCTTTTACCTAAATATTTTAACTAAATCTATTACCTCGGTCTATTACCTCAATCTATTACCTGAGTCTATTACCTCAATTTTTTACCTCAATCTTTTACCTCAATCTATTACCTCAGTCTATTACCTCAATCTTTAACCTCAATGTTTTACCTCAATCTTTTACCTCCATCTATCACCTCCATCGATTACCTAAATCTTTTACCTCATCCTATTACCTCAATCTATTACCTCAAAATAACAGCAAAGCTTTTAGGATGTTGAGAAAGGAAACATCTCTTGTCTTGGCGAGCCGATCGCCCTCTCTCTCTCTCTCTCTCTCTCTCTCTCTCTCTCACGCTCTCTCTTCTCAAAGCCAAGCTCGCGTCGTAACAGCTCCTAAATTCCATCAGTAAAGCCATAAAAGCTTTGATGGTGAACTCACTCTAGGGTCGTGTAAAGTAAAGAAAAGGAGGTTTTTCTCCTCTAATGTCCCAATTTTCTCGGTGCCGGCAACTCGCGAAACATTAATCACAGAGGTTCCTCTCTCAGCGCCTCCACTACTGCGGGTGCGAGAAAAGGTTGAATAAATTTCAGTCCTGGTGTTATAACAGGTGTCGTTGAGTCACGCGTGTATTTTCAGACTGAAGATCATTTTCCATCTTCGAACGATGTCACAGACATTTCGTAAAAACCCCCCGTTCGGGTAACAAGCACCTTCCACGCTGAATGACGCCCTGAAACGTTGCCCTTTATCTTTGATCCATTAAGAAGAGAACACATCTGAAGCGAGTGCGCCGAGGCCGAACGCCTTCCCTTGGCCGCGGGTCAACATGTGGTTTAGATCACAATGCATTCCTCTCATTGTTCCACCATTCTCCGGTTCTAGCGGCACTGTTCGTTAAACCGTTCCGTCTGTTTTGTTTTGTTTTTTTTTGCAGTTGCAATCTGACCTGCGAGTCGGGCCACTTCGGGGTGAACTGCGCGCAGACGTGTCCGTGCCATGATCAGAACTGCGACGTGGTGTCTGGAGCCTGCAATCTGTGTAAGAAAGACTTCGCTCGCTGTGTTATGTCACTTACTTTGGAACTTTGGAACTCACGGACGTCCTCAGAGGTCTCATCCCCCCCCCCCGTTGCCCCAGGGGACATAATGGAACTGTTTGTGTGTGTGTTGCTGGGGTGGTGTATATTTGTATATTTCCAGTGCTGCATATTTGTAGTTTTGGAATTGATCTTTCACGTGGGAAAGTGAATCCAGAGGACTTAAACGCAGAAGCCTGAAGGATCGCTGTTGTAACACTGATGAGAGCTTTTAATGTGCTGAGCTTTAGTTTACATTTTAATTTATCAGAACAATTTCACATAGAACCAATAAAGAGGGAGTGGGTTAGAACAAATAACATCACAGCTGTGATTGGCTAACAGAGACGAGCTGAAGAATGGACGCACTAATATCTGTATCTTCCGCTTAACCCTATACAAGGGACTAGGGTCACGCCGGGGTTCCCTATGCCTAACAAGGAGAGAACCTTTTGGGCACACAATCCATCGCTGGGCACACACGCTCACTCACACTCTAATTTACCTTGAATCCATGTTTTTGGACTGTGGGAACAAACCGGAGAACCCTGAGGAAACCCAAGCCGATATTGGATCTAACCACTAAGCTGTTAAAGGGGAACTAACATAGAATATATAATGAGATGTTTAGAACCAATAAGGTGGAGGACAGTTCCTGTTTAGATCCTTAAAGTCCAAACGCTTAACCCTATACAAGGGACTAGGGTCACGCCAGTGTTCCCCATGCCTAATGAGGGGAGAACCAGACAGATACATCCATTCACCTTGAATCATGGGGAGAACATGGAAACCACCCAGATCGGGACTAGAACCTGGATCTCCAGTGCTGAGAAGTGGACGTGTTAACCACTAAGCTGTTATTGGGGAACTAACGTAGAATATATAATGGGATGTATAGAACCAATAAGGTGGAGGACAGTTCCTCTTTAGGTCCTTAAAGTCCAAACGTGTAGGTACAGTGTTCTAGTCTGCATAGTGAGCATTCCTTAATTAAAAAAAAAAAAAAGTCCCGTCCTAATGAGGAGTGCAGGCGGTTGGAGCAACCACCCAAAAGATGGAAACCAGTCAGCAATACATGGACATTTTGTAAATACATGGACATTTTGAACGCAGACACTTTAAATAACTTTAAATAACGCTGAATGTCGCATTCAGATTGTAGTTTATAGGAAACACGAATAGTAAGGTAATTAATTGGGCATTTTTTGTTGTTTAGGAATTTTAAGATGATATTAAAGTATATTTGTTAGTGTATGTTTAGCTTTATGCATAGAGATCAGTCAAAGCTGGGATTAATACTAACGCTGACGGAACGTTTGATGGCTGAAGAAAAGCAGCTGTTGCTGTATGACATGCATGTGTCTCCGCAGTCCTGTGAAGTCCGGCGTAGTAAGACAGCTGCAGCTTTACCGCGACCGCCCTGATGGTGTTTCCAGAGTGGTGTCTGATTTTTATGGATGTGGCTTTTGGCCGAGTTCCTGCTACAGCGGGAAACGCGAGCAGCTCCTGATGCAGGGGAGGAATATTCATGCGCAGGAGTGAGGACCGAGGAGACCGAGAAAAAAAAAAAAAATCTGCATGGGATGTGGTGGTAGAGTGCTGAAAAGAAAGGCTCAGAGGAAAGGTTGTGGGTTTGGGTATTATGATGTCATAATTTAAAGTTTGATCCAATCCCGCTGTTTGTTTCATCGTAACTTTTAACTTCCCGGTCCTGATCTCGTACTCTGAGTGTTAAGGCCTGGTCCTAAAAGATTATATGGATTCCTGATGGGTTGTTCCCCCCCCCCTGCTTTATCTCAGATCCTAACCAGCGGATGGGTGTGATCGCTGCGGCGACACTGGTGTCCTTCCTGCTACTTGTCCTGCTCTCATTGCTCTGCTGCTGCTGTCTCTGCAACAACAAAGACCGCAACAGGTATCACAGCTTCATCAAAGACCGTCCTCATTGAGTCTCCAATCCACTGCTGCATAAAAAGAGGAAATATAATCTTTTACCTCATTCTATTACCTCAATCTATTATCTCAGAATATTACCTCAATCTATTATCTCAGAATATTACCTCAATCTATTATCTCAGAATATTACCTCAATCTATTACCTCATTTTATTACCCTAATCTATTACCTCAGTCTATTACCTCAATCTTTTAACTTAGTCTATTACCTCAGTCTATTACCTCAGTCTATTACCTCATTCTATTACCTCAATCTTTTAACTTAGTCTATTACCTCAATGTTTTACCTCAGTCTATTACCTTAATCTTACACCTTAATCCTTTACTACAATCTGTTAATTCAACTTATTACTTCAGTCTTTTACCTTAATCTATCACCTTAATATATTCTGTTAAAGTATTACCCCAGTCTATTACCTCAGTCTATTATCTCAATGTTTTAACTTGGTCTATTACCTAAATCTTATACCTTAGTCTATTACCTTAATCCATCCATCCATCCATTATCTTCCGCTTTATCCTCTATTAGGGTCGCAGGGGAGTTCCCCATTCCCATCCAGGGGAGAACGTTTCGGGCGCTGGGCAGATACACCCAGGACAGGGCGCCAATCTATCACTGGGAACACACTCACTGACACACACACACACACACACACACACACACACACACACACATTCTATATGGGGTAATTTGGAGAATTCAATTGACCTTGATCCATGTTTTTGGACTGGGGGAGGAAACCGGAGAACCCGGAGGAAACCCATGCGGACACGGGGAGAACATGGAAACTCCACCCAAATTGGTATTCGAACCGGGAATCCCTAGCGCTGAGAGGCGAATGTGCTAAACACTAAGCCACCGTGCGACCCAATTACCTTAATCATTTACTACAATCTATTACCTCCGTCTTTTACTTTAATCTATCACCTATCACCAATCTATCTGTTTCCTCAGTCTATTCTGACATGATCTTAACCTGAATCACATCACTGCGGTAATTCATCCATCCATCCATTATCTCCCAAACAATTCTACACTAGGGTGGAGGACAGGACTCTACACAATTCTACACAGAGGACAGGACTCCAGTCTACTGTTGGGCACACACCTACTCACAGACACACTATATAGGGGCAATTTAGAGCAGCCAATTTACCTTGAATCCATGTTTTTGGACTGTGGGAGAAAACCGGATAAGCCCATGCAGACACGGGGAGAACATGAAAACTCCACCCAGATCGAGATTCGAACCGGTAATCCCCAGCGCTGAGAGGCGAACATGCTAAACCACTAAGCTAACGTGCCGCCCTACGGAACTAATTGTTTTTCCTAACTTGCTGGCAACTTGTTCTAAAGTCAGTTTTTGTCCCGTTCACAGTTCAGACCGAGACAACTCGACCAGCAGCAAGAAGGCCAAGAGAATCTTCTGCGGACGCTTCAGTCGAATCAGCACCAAGTTGCCACGGATACCGCTGCGCAGACAGAAGCTGCCCAAAGTCGTTGGTATGTTAGCATGTTTCAAACTAACTAGCTACCCTGCCAGATTGGAACCCCAATCAGCATCACAGTCAAGCTTAACCGCTTTATTTGAGGAAAAAGTTTGTAATGGCTTACTAGCATTAATATTTGAGCTACCGCCTGTTAGCAGCTATGCTAAAATCATGTAGCTCAACATGTAGCATGACGGTACATATGGTTAGCAGTCTCTCGCTTCACAAAAAGAAAGTCCTGTGAGAGTCAGTGCAACATCCATCCATCCATTATCTTCCGCTTTATCCTCTACTAGGGTCGCGGGGGGGTTCCCCATGCCCATCCAGGGGAAAACATTCACTCATTCACTCACACAAACACACTCTATATGGGGCAATTTGGATAATTTATGTTTGATCCATGTTTTTGGACTATGGGAGGAAAACGGAGAACCCGGAGGAAACCCACACAGACATGGGGAGGACATGGAAACTCCACCCAGATTGGGATTCGAACCGGGAATCCCCAGTGCCCAGAGGAGAACATGCCAACCACTAAGCCACCGTGCCACCCATTAGTGCAACCTTTTACCTTATAAACCCATCCACCTACATACGCGCTGATGTAAGCGGACGCGTTCAAAAAAAGACATGTTGCTTAACATCTGCTTAAACGTAAGGCGGCCATGTTGCTTTGTATTAATAGCAGTCCGCCGTTTCTCCTCCCATCTCGACGCTGGATGGCTCGACCGATCCGCCGCCGCACATCTCATGCCATGTCGACTTGCGTCATTCCCACCAAACCCTAATGCGCGTCCTGCTCAGCCTGACGCGAGGCAAGCGCTGTAGTTTCGCGGTTGGGCTGAGAATGAAGCGCTGCTCCCCGATCGGGGTCCTGTTTCATTTGAATGGAATGCTCTCCGAACCGGTCTTATTGCCCTTGGCTCCCCACAGCGCCGCGTGTCTGTGTTATTCTGAGCCCAAACAGGCACTTTTTCCTTCTCTGATTTCTCCTCTTATTTCCTGATTGCTTATGAAAACTCGGCGGTAGAGGGGTTCAGGTGCTGAGTGATCCCTAATCAAAGACTCTCCTGTTCTTGCCAGGATAGGACTCCCGTGCGGGGTTACCGCCAGCCGCAGTGTGAGAATGGATTTGATTATCTTTTTCCAAAGTGCCCACGTGAATGTAGGACGTTTTTTCCCCCCAGTGCGTGGAAGAAAATAGAAGCCGACCGAACTCGATGTCCTAGCTTCAGCCCTGTTCCCAGATCTGATTACACCCATGGGACGGGATTCCACAGGGGTGACTTCTTTAGGGTAAAGAGAACTTGTCAGAATCCGCTAAAAGGTTTTGTCCATTTGGATTGGACATATTTTCCCAAACCTCCATGGACTGAAGACCTTGATGGACTGACCACGAAGTCCATCAAAACCATAATTTCCAACCTTCCAGCTCTGAAAGTCTCCACCCCTTTATGTGGGGGACTTGTGAGGTCGGGTACCAACTACGAACCCTAGCCTTGTCCTAAATCCTTAATTCACCTACTAAACTGTAGGTACAGACATTAAGGACATGCACTCCACAAATACATCACTTATAAGAATTGAACCTAGAACTTTTTTGTTATGAGACGCAGGCACGTTGCAACAGAGCAAGTAATGAACCAATTTGGGCGCCACTTTCACCGTCACCTTCAATTCTGTGACAGTAAATGTAGTAAAATACAACGAATATGTTATCGGGACCCGTCTCATGAAGGCCCCTCCCACTAAATGACTAAACAACTTGCACGCTTTACGTTGTTTGTGAAGAATTTGCACTTTTTTTACTTAGGTTAGCAATATTTGGTCGGTGGGGCATTTTGCTTGGGGCACTGAAATCACTGTTCCAAATACATCAACAAGTCGATTCAGGAATCAGATCAGGACTCTACACCCATCCTGACTCATCATGTCTTACCTGTTTGCCCTCATCCTTTTGTACAGTGTTTACCTACACTCCAAAATCAGGAGGGGCGTTCACATACTTTCGGCCACATAGACTCCGGGTCAACCCAGAAATTTAAAATTCTAAGTAACTTTGGAAAAAAAACTCCCCTCCTGCTGGAAGCCTCAGTAAACGCTTTACAACACGCCAAGTTTAAAACGCTGGAAAGTCCCAGTTCGTCCACATCCATTATTAAGAACCGTCGTTTATTCTTTTAAGTATGGACTCCTGCTTCGGTCCCGACCGTTAATGTTCAACGTTGACGGATGAGTTTTGCTTTCAACCCGCAGCTTTAATGGTGTGTGTCCTTCAGATGGTCATGGGGCAGCATTCCTCCCAGCGTCCCCGCCGCGCCTCAGGTCTCATTCTGTCCTTATGAGGGACATGTGACTCCTCACCAATGCGCCACATCGTAACCCAGAGCCTCGTCTTCATCACGGCTGCTCCGCCGTCCTCCTCCCAACAATAATATCTTTGTTTGGCTCGGCTGACGGCCAAAAGCAGCATTTCATAGAAAACCTCGTGAAAAAAAACTAAAACAAATAAAGAGCCGAAGGCCGAAAAACGGCATCAACTGAAACCCAACTGTCCAAAAACCTTCAGCTGAATCAGAATCACTTCCCGATCCTGTTTCCATCTTCAGTTTGTTGTTCTGTTGTCAATAATTCATGATTTTAATTTCCTTTACGTCACTGGATCATTTTCATTTCTAAACATTCTGTATTTATAAACTCTTATAAATACAAAAAAAACATTTTTATGACTTTCTTATTATTTTCATTGGTGTATTTTATATTTGTTTATTTGTATTTTTATATTTATATTTATTTTTTTATTCTATGTTTATATATTTTTATTTCTTAATCTTAATATTGAATTAATATTGAATCATTTCAATCTTATTTGTTAATTAGTGTTCTTTATTTATTTGTTCTTGTTAATTTTTTTTAAATAACATTTCTTTTTCCTTTTATCTATTTTATCTATTTTTTTTCTTCATATCCTCACTCTCTTTTCCTTTCTTTCTTTTTTCCTTTTCTTTCTCCGTTATCTCTTTCTCACGCCTGTTTTTTCTTTCTTTTTGTACCTTTTAATATTGTTTTTGTCTTTTTGTTTCTCAGTTTTCTTTTCTTACTTTTTACTTTATACACTTTATTTCTTCTCTTCATCTTTCCAACTTTCTTTTGCTCTCTTTTGCCATTTTGTTATCTCTCTCTCTTATCTCTCTCTCTCTCACTTTCTCTCTCTCTCTCTCTCTCTCTCTCTCTCTCTCTCTCTCTCTCTCTCTCTCTCTCTCTGCTTTGCTTCCTGTCACTTGTCTGTCTGTCTGTCTGGCCATCGTTAGTCCACCCCTTTTGTTTTTTTAACTTCTTTCTCTTGATATTTAAAGAATTCAGACAGTTTTTCTTTATATCTGAGATGTTTTTTCTTTGTCTCCTCATCAGCAGTTCTCCTTTGGGTTTTTTTTATTTCGCGCCTCTTCCATTTTCCTGCCTCTTTTTCTGTAACCTTACACTCGCAGGGTCTCCAGTGTCCCAGGCATTCCAGCAGAGTGGGGGGTAGATTTGCGCCAAAACAGGAAGTGACCAAATTTTACCTCCGTCCATTTTCAGGGTGCCTTAATAACTCAGTAAACGGAATCATAATGAATCTATATGGTAATAAAAGCCTGTTCGTTCGGGAAACTTCTTTTCTTAAATGTGAAAATGAGATTCGGAGAGAATTCCAGATTAAACAGTAAATAAAGGGTGAATAAAGGCTGCGCCGTCGTTGTTAAACCTGTTTGGATTCCGTCGCTGGGTTCCGTCTCCTGTGGCCTCTGTACAGACAGCTGCACGGCTCGTTGTGAGCCTGATGTGCCAGGATTGAGGTTTTGGTCCGACATGCAGAGCAGATTGCGGGTTTGAAGTGGCGTCGAGCTTCGTCTGGGAGCGTCTCGCAGCGGAGTTGCTGCCGCAGTTGTCAGCCTTTTGCTAACCTTGCAAAGACAAAGCTCCCATTCTGCGAGTTCTGTAGTTCTCACATGCGCGTCATGCCACTTTACAGCGTGTTGCTTCTATTAATGTACGAATGTCATTCAGGAGGTTAAATGAATAAGACCCTGGTTTTTTCAGAGTCTCAGCGATGAAAGCACTTCGACCCGAAGAGAAAACGTAAAGCTGGACACTGACGCAGTGAACATGAGAGAGTGATATATCAAATAACATCCCGGGTTCTGATTCGGCCAGAGATCATTTAAGATCTGCCATAAATCACAAACTCAGAAACAGTCATATCTTCCAGCCACCCATTATCTTCCGCTTTATCCTCTACTAGGGTCGCGGGGGGGGGGGGGGGTTCCCCATGCCCATCCAGGGGAGAACGTCTCGGACGCTGGGCAGTTACACCCAGGACAGGGTGCCAATCTATCGCTGGGCACACACTCACTCACATAGACACATACACACTCTATATGGGGCAATTTGGAGAACCCAATTGACTTTATCCATGTTTTTGGAATGTGGGAGGAAACCAGAGAACCCGGAGGAAACCCACGTGGACACGGGGAGAACATGGAAACTCCATCCAGATGGGGATTCGAACCGGGAATCCCTAGTGCTGAGAGGAGAACATGCTAAATCACTAAGCCACGAACATACTGTACACATACCACTTTGCTTTCACTTACGTTTACTATGCCACTTTACTTTTACTATATTGCCTATTTTCAGTACGTTTAGTTTAACGTTACTGCGCTTATAGATAATTTATTTTATTTCACCTTTTGTATATATAAACACGACTAATGGGGCATCTGTAAAGACTGCAATTTCCCCCGGGGATTAATAAAGTATTCTGATTCTGATTAACAATGTCAATAATCTCACATTACCAATGGTTGCCATAACCACTGTAATCCCATATCAACAATGTTTTCCAAAACTACTATAATCCCTCATAAAAAATGGTTGCCACAACAAGCATAATCCCTTATAATCAGTGGTTGCCACAACTTTTATAATCCCTCATAATCAGTGGTTGTCACAACTGTCACTACTATAATCCCATTATATATAAAATTTTTTCAATCATGAGAATTAAAACATGGAATAACTTTCATCCCGTCAGTTTTTAGTAAATCAGGGTGATTAGCGCCATCCAGCTGTTCCTGCTTTAAATCAGATGTGGAGGACGTTCTGCAGACGTTCCGTATCTGTCCTGTTTCTTCAGGTCAGTGGAAAACAGTATCAGTGGTGAGTAGCGGATGGAATCTGGGCCACAATAACACTCTGACCTACATTGGATTTGGACGCCTGCTGTAAACAGTTTTCAGCGGATTGTTTACAGATGATGCTCGTTATAATGAATCCACATCTTCAGTTCGTTTCCACGTCACTGCAGGAGGAAAACACGCTGAACACGAAACCTTTAAATTCCAACGACCTCGCCGGCCGTGTCCGAACCACTCGAACCCGTGCAACAACACTACCTGCTCTGTGGGAATCCCATGGGAATCCTGAATTCTGAAATTTGCTGAATGAAGGGTTTGTCCTATTCTTTACACTTATCATTCCCCTCTTTCCAAACTTGCAGTGTCCCGTCACGACCCGGAGAACACCTTCAACTGCAGTTTTCTGGAGCCCCCCTCGGCTGTCGAGCACCCGACCCCGTCCTGGTCTTCCCAGGAGTCCTTCTCCTCTTTCGAGACGAGCGAGGACGGCCCGGTTTACTGCCTGCCGCACGAAGGTGAGTCACCGCCAACACCAGCCAACGGTTTACCCAACGGGAAGAAGCATTTAGGGAGTTGTGGAGTCCCGGAACAATTTCGGTGCCGACCAGCTCGACAAGAGAGAGACAGACCCGCTGGTGGGGTAACGCCAGGCCCGCAGGCATGTGTGCCGTGCGCGGTGTGAAAATACAAACAGGAAATGGCATGAACGGTCGAGTCAGCGGGAGGAATGCTGCCAAGTCATGAATCATTTTCTTGTGTAAACGGGTGAGCAAGAGGGGAACAACAATTGGTGTTTTCTGAACAATTTGGTTTGATGGCAGAACCCAGACTGGAAACGTTTCCAAGTCTCTCCTACAATGATGTGTGATGTTTTCTTTAAACAGACCCTAAAATCCATGAGGTATTGTGTGAAATGAAGCTCAATAGGAGCAACACTGGCTCTTTGTGAATTACTGAGTGGCCTGTGAATAATTTACGTTTCTTGTTCCAGTTAGTCACCATTATTAAATCCTATGCAGAAACTGGGACTTTAATTTAGAGTTTTATATGATGACATATAAAAAAATATATATACATACATATATATATAAAAACATTAAAAAATACAAGAGCATAAGATTGCTGAAATCTGCCACGTGTACGGAAAGTTACCGTCCACGATAAGTTCCTTTGTGGCGAAAAAAGGACAGTTAATGGGGCTGAAGGTGTTAATACCCGAGTCTCTTACCACGGTCTTAATACCACGTTATTTTATATTTGTTTTATTCAGATACCATGAACGAGAGCAATGCGAGACCCAGTCCGGAGAACGCCGTATCAGGTAACGAGGGCGTTCCCGGAGAGTTCAAATCTATTCAAGACACAAGAGCGACCACAAAGCAGCTTGTTCCTGATGGCAGCGAACAGCCTCTGCTGAAGTCGTCGGGCAGTGAGGGCTCTACGAGTGGCTCGGAATCAGCGAAAAAGGCCGTCTATGCCCAAATTGCCCGACTAGCCAAGCAAACCAAAGAGGAGGAGGAAAGCGGCGCAGCTGAAACTAGAGCGAGCGATAAGGTCCTATCTCCAGAGAAGTCCAAACCTCGGCCACCAGATCCCTCCACCAAACCAAAGGTGTCGTGGATCCACGGGACGTCTGGGGCCAACCAGACAGAGAAGGCTCAGGCGCCTTCACCATCGAAACAGAAGAAAAGAATCTCTGAGACATCTGGAAAGGGCGAGGAGAAGAACCGATCGAAGGAGAAGTCAAAGGAATCACCGAGCAAAACCAAATCCCACAAAACATCCGACCCAATCGAGCACATCAACGGAGCGGTCCAGAACGCCCTCAAGAAGATCGGGAACTTTCACGCCGAGAGGAAAGTGGTTGACGGAACCAAAGAGCCGCCCAAGAGCCCAAAGATTGTACACCCCAACATTAACTCCGATGTGGCCACTCTGCTCGCAGCCCAGTTAAAAGAGAAGACCCAGAGTCTCAATCGCAATGAGGGCCTCGTAGTGGGAATCAAAACCAATGGGGTGTCCACTCCTCAAGCTAACCGAGAAAAACCCACGCCACCCCAAAAGGCCAAGCGAACAGTGACTGGAGCAAGCAAGCCCCTCCTACCCACCTCCTCCAACCTTCAAAAGATGGTGACCCCTGTCACAGACTCTAGCGCCCCTGAGCCTCAAAACCTGGAAAAGCATGCTCTAAATGGGACCCAGGTTGGGGAAGCGGGAGACTCGACATCAAAGAAAACACCTATAAAAAAACCACCCAGGAAGAAAGGCAGGGAGACGCCTGTGGAGACGGAACCTAAGACCCCTCCAAAGATGGCCATTATGCCCCCTCAGGTTGTCAAATAGACACTAAGTGTCACATTTTCGAGTAATTCCTGGCTGAGCACTCCATACCTACCTGGAGTGAATGAAGCCTTTTCACTCCACATACCATGTCCTCCAGCCGGTTGGACGGTTATCTGTCTTTCTGTTCTTAAAATCTTTTAAAGACTATCATGAGTTTGTCAAAGGAACAATCACTGCTCATCACATTGTGCCTTATTAGGGACATACGGACCGCTTGGACTCTTCCAGAAGAGGGTTCAGAGTGATGTAATAAGCTTATTTTATATGCTAGCGATTGAAATTCTTCCGAGCTACGTTCTCAAAATAATCAACTCCTCATTTTCAGTTTATCCTGATCGCTAAAAAACACAAACCGAATTGAACTTAGAGGTATAATCCACGCCATTCTGCGTTTCTTGTCACATTTGCTTCATTGCGCTACCCATATTTATTTAAACCTATTGAGCCTCTGCATTGTTTCATGTATTTGCTTTTGAAGAGCGTTAGGCGTTCCATTCTTCAAGCAAAAACTTGACCAAAGATGGCACTTGTTGCCAAAAAGGCCATGTTACCTTGCTGCTGTTCATATAAGGGTCTATTCTTCTAGCGTCTAGTAAGTGTTTCTTAATTTGCTGTCTGTTGGACCAGATTTGGGCATTTTACAGCCCCGTGGCCACATCCGGCCCCTCGGCTGCCCCTGTCCGGCCCGCCTGAGGTCGAGGGGAAGGGTATTTACACTTGAGTACTTTTGTGTGCATTGTTTTTATTTAGATTAAGGTTCTGTTGGTTTGGCCCCAGTCCCAGTGGAATCCCATTGCCCAGGCCTTAATATAAATGGTCTGCATGGGTGCTCCATGTTCTCCAGTCCAAACTATGCTGACCATGGAAGCATTACCCCCTCCAAGAACTACAGCCTGCCATTATTCTATTTTATCTTAAGTCTTGATTATCGAACGTGTTCTAATTTTACCCCCTCAAGAAAGATAATTTTTAAAGCCCCATCAATGCACACTTGAGTACTTTTGTGTGCATTGTTTTTATTTAGAATGAAGCTCTGTTGGTTTGGCCTTAGTCCCAGTGTGGCCCCATTTTGAAAATGAATTGCCCAGCCCTTTTAAGACCAGCCCTCCCATGGTCTGCATGGGTGCTCCAGGTTCTCCGTACCAAACTGCTGACCACAGAAGCATTACCCCCTCAAAGAACTACAGCCCACCATTATATCTTAACTATTTTGTCTTAAGTCTTGATTGTGGAATGTGTTCTAATTGGACCCCCGTCAAGAAAGCAAAATTTTTAAAGCCCCATCAAAGGAACCCAAACAGCAATGCAGGCACGGTTCTCATTGCTTTAGCTCCTGGAAGCCATCGTTCTCATTTGTGTTCCTTCACGTCCCGCGTGTTCTACAGAATTAGGGCCCGGTGTGAGGTTCTCATTGCCTCAGCTCCTATCGGCATGTGGACACCAGACCACGTCCTGGCGAGACGTTGATAGGCAGAGTCACATTTCACTTAGGAAAACAAGCCTGCCGCTGCTTTTTTCAGGAGAACAGAACGAGATTAACAGAACAAACCGGGCGGGTGATTACTGAAGCTTAACATCATCTCGATGGTTCGTGTTCCTCTGGGTTACGTAGCTAAATTCCCAGCAGCGTGCAACATTAATCACGAGTGAAGTTTATTGTCCTTCGTGTTCTTTAAACAGTCGGATGAATCTGGTTTCGTTTATTAATAAGTTGGGTTGTTATTTTGTTGGTCAGTGGTTTTATTTCTTATTTATGGCGATGAAACAAAAATGACACGTATTTCTTCTATTTTCCACCTAATTTACCTGGAATTTCTGAACGTGTAGTACTGTTACCGTTGTAACAGCCCCCCCACTCCCCACCTCCAAACAGCCTCCAGCCCCCAGATGTGTAGCTGTATATTTGCAAAGACAAGCTCGTTTCTCACGCAACTCGAACCTGACCAAAACATTCTGCAAATGTAAAGAAGCTTTGTTTAATGTTTTATCCGCCAGTGTCAGTGCCTTTAATATCCAGTAGAGGCTGCTGTTTCAGCAGGATCCAACAGCACACCCGCGGGGTACGTATTGTTGCTTTACCGAACGCCATGTCTTTGAAATGTGGTAGGAAACTGGAGTTTACCCACTCAGGCACAGGGAGGAAATGCAGACTCCACCCATTCCACCCAAGGAACTTTATTCCCTCCACATGGAATCGAACCCGAGCCTCAACCTTAGTTGGGATGGACTAAAGAGGAGACTTCGAGGCAGGTCCTCTGATACAACCTCACTGTCCCACCTCCTAACTGCTCTAATGGATGAATTCCACACACCCGCCCACTCCAGAATGGTGAAGCCTACCTCCCCAGGATAATGCAAAGAGCGGCCACCTTGTTGCCCCTCGTAGCATGAAGGCTCTTTCAAGTGCCCTTCGTCCATCTAGTGTACTTTAAACCAAGGGAACCTTCAGAGGAGGTCACATTCCCAGATCCAAAAGAAGAAGGAAAAGGAAATAGAACTGGACGGTCGGAACGTTTCCACACAATGTTCTGGACTATATGATGTGCGAAGGTTCTAGTGTACAGTGCATTAGCTCCACGGTACGCGATGTGTTCATCGAGTTCTGGCAAATTTTTTTCTACAGTGGAATGTTGTAATGGATGTTGTAGTGGATGTTTTCTGTGTTTGTAAGCTGTGCTTATATAACGTTTATATTTCCGCTCTCTCTTTATGTTCCGTGTCAAATGAACTGGCTTTCAAATTTGATACGTTCCCCCACCCCGCTCTCTCGGAACCCAGCATCAGGTACAAGCGTTTATATGGTTCGTTTTTGTGCTCTTTTATTTTATTTTTTTTGTTAATGTTGTTATTTTTTACACTTAAACCGTAAAGTAAATTGTACGAGGTCATCGGAGGGCTTCGCCACATCCACCGGTATTAACGGCGAGTTCTCGTTGTTGCACAGACCCTGAGGTTCTCCCGGAGGTCCGACGGCTGCCGTCGGGTTCTCTGTCGATTGCTCTCGTGGCCCTCGTGTGGTTGTTCAGTTACCGTGTTTGGAAATAAAAAGGAAACCTGTAGCTCCTGAACCCGAATCAGGTCGTTTCTTACGTCGTCGTCAGCGCCCTCGTCGTCTAGCAGGACGTCCATTACACCGGGACTATTCATAATTGGCTATAGACAAAGATATAATGTTGATGGATTCGCCAAACGGACTAAATATAAACTCTGATTTTATACCTCAGATGATCAGATTGGACACAAATGGCTGGAAGCTGGAAATAATAAGCGGCGAGCTGCGCTGACATCATCGCCGAGTAGAAGCTGGACAATAAACATGTCTCAGTTTATTGACTACATTTATAGAAGCAGAGCAGTTCTGTTAATTTGACACTTCACCGTATAATATTCCATACTGACCTGGACGAACCTTCCGAACCGGATGAGGTCGTTAGTCGGATTATTGATTAGACCGCACATTTGGGATGAATGTGGTTCTCTGTGGAACCTTCTCCACCTTTGTCTCTCTCTCTCTCTCTTTTTGCTGTAAAAGATACTTTATGGTTTTCCGCTGACTCCTGGCTGCCTTTTCGGTTGGCGTGGAGGATCCAGCAGTGGCGGTCGTGCTGATCACACGCCCGCCGAAGTCCGATGGAGCCCTGGCAAAGTGTGCCGCAGTGACACAACAGGCTCTTTCATGCGGGAACAGTCGGGGGTCTGTGCTGAGGAGGCCCGGAGTGAAGGCATCACGCTCTGCGTATTTGCACTTGACATTAAATGGGGGGGGGGAATAAGGGGCGTGTCACTTCTATTAGTACCAAAGGTACTAATAGAAGTGGGGTTCAATTGACTTGGGGGCAGAATTCCAAGTCATCATTGGTTAATAAGTAGTTGGATGGATGGTTATTTATTGGGTGGATACAGGGGGGCAAGGTGGCTTGGTGGTTAACATGTTCTCCTCTCATCTCTGGGGATCCAGGTTTGAATCCCAATCCGGGTGGAGTTTCCATGTTCTCCCTGTGTCTGCATGGGTTTCCTCCATGTTCTCTGGTTTCCTCACCCATACCAAAAATATGAGGTCAAGGTAAATTAAATGCTCTAAATTGCCCCTATATAGAGTGAGTGAGTGTGTGCCCAGTGATAGATTGGCCTGGGTGTATCTGCCCAGTGCCCAAAACGCTCTCCTCTGCACTAGATGGGAATAGTGAACCCCACCATGACCCTAGTAGAAGATTAAGCCTAAGATAATGAATGAATGGATGGACACATTGGTTGAGTTCTTTGCATTTAATCATGTAAACTGAAGGATGAATTCAATGTGATTTGATGGATGGATGGTCCATTTGAATCGTCTGAATGCTTTGAATTTTGATGTCGTTGGGTCCAGAAATGTCACCATGTGGTTCCACATATCAGATCCAGGGTTCTGTGGTCCACCATCAGTCTTTAAACTCACAACGTTCCCCAAAGACATTCTCCAAATTCTCAAAGAAAGCCTTCCCAAGAGCTAAATGGACCATCATGGGTAGTGATACCTCAAGCTCCTGTAGGTGTAAAAAGTTTTAGTATCAACGCAAAACGTCCCCACGGTCAAAACCCATCGATATGGAGCACGTGGTGTTTATGATATCATTGTCTTTGGATGCGAAAAAGTGAGGTATGGTCTATTTTGCCTTCGCAAATTACAGCCCTGCCTGTAAAGAACGACTTGTAAAGAGCCTAAATAAAATGCTCAGACCACACATGGCAAATCCAGAGAGGACGTGGCGCGCTAACTTGACATATTGAAGGCTCGTCGAGCTCCAGTCGGCCCCCACAAGCCCCAAACCTACTCAACCCCGGACCGTCGTCATGGCGACACGACCAGATTGCTTGCACATCTGGTAGTGATTTCAGGCTGCATGGTAAAAAAAAAAGAGGCATAAGAAAGAAATTTATGAGTAAAACGGGGGGGGGGGAGGACAAATATTTTCTGCGATGCAAAGCAGAAAGCGGGGCTGAGCGGGAGTTCCACTTGGACGCGTTACGCGTTCGCCTGGGCGTCTTGTTTTTTTTCATTGAGATGTTATATTGCGACCAGGCCGGATAACTGTGTCTTTGCGTTGGACGTAAATCTCAGATGCCGGCCGATGGGAGGACGAGGTAAAGCATCCCGAGTGTAAAGCGTACAGCTGTGACTCGGTAACGCGGGACCTCTGTGACTTAAAAAGCTTTTATAGTCGCTTTGAAGTTCTACCATTTCCTCCTGGCTGCAGAGAGCATGGCTTGGGCTCAGGAGAACAGCGGGAAGGGGACGGCCAGCTCCGGTGGCGGACAGACAGCGCCGGGGTTCGTACTCTGATTCCTGAAACTCGGTCGATGGTTGGCGTGACGACGTGGACGTGTCGGCGTCCCCGCCGCGGGAGGAAAGGCCTTGTTGGTGGAGAGGAGTGTTGGGCCTCGATGTGGGCCTCCAGACTGAAAACGCTGAGCTCAGCGCTTTACTTTACCACAGCAGTGAGCTCATGTGACTGAGTGTGTGTGTGTGTGTGTGTGTGTGTGTGTGTGTGTGTGTGTGTGTGTGTGCGCATTCTATATAGTGTTTGCCTTCATCTATCAAGCATAAGATCTCATGAGTGGTGGTTCTTCATTACAGCTGCTTTGAGAAAATGGATTTGGACTTTGGTAGGTTCTTCTCGTTGGTGTCCACCAGACTTGTAATGTAAAGTTGGACGGTCAGACCTGGCGTCTGCTGGTTGCGTTTATTTTCAGTTGTTGCATGATGACGCTATTTATACTGAAAAACCTCAACATGTAATGTACACATCTGTCCACTGGGGGCAGAGTTGTATTCACAGTCCTGTAATACATTCTTCATTTAAGAATGTTTATTTCATGAAATGTCCGGCTCTTGTCTTCTTTATTAAACAATGCACTGCCGACTGCATCTTTTTTACCAACCCAGTGACAGGAACGTCATTCATTTACTGCAATTCATCCTTAATTGAGTTTAATTGAGGCTTCATGGAGGACCTGCATTGATCCATCCATCCATTATCTTCTGCTTTATCCTCTACTAGGGTCACGGGGTGGTTCCCCATGCCCATCCAGGGGAGAACGTTTTGGGCGCTGGGCAGATACACCCAGGACAGGGCGCCAATCTATCACCGGGCACACACTCACTCACACACACACTCTATATGGGGCAATTTGGAGAATTCAATTAACCTTAATCCATGTTTTTGGACTGTGGGAGGAAACCGGAGAACCCGGAGGAAACCCACACAGACACGGGGAGAACATGGAAACTCCACCCAGATTGAGATTCAAACCGGGAATCCACTAAAGCAAAGTCATCCTGCAAACACAGGGAGAACATGCAAATTTTACGCAAGAAGGATCTTGACTACAGGAATTAAATACAAGGACTAAACACCGTATCAGCAGCAAGCAACTCGAAAAACAAACAAGGTTCTGTAATACATCTCCCCGACGTGTCCACATACTTTTGGACGTTCCTGTGAAGCGTGCGGGACGAGGACGGTGTGCAAACGGCTGCCGGACGGATTTTCTTTTTCCTCTTTTGTCAGCATAATTTTCTGCAGTTTATTAAAGAGGATTCGGCTGTAACGGAAAACAGGCTGCTCCACTTCTCCTTCCACCTCCCTCGTTCCTCCTTTCCTCCCTCTTGCCCCTCCTCCGTTCTGTCTCCCTGGTTCTCCACACAGGAAGTTCTGTGGCCCTTCGGGTTTCAGGTTTCAGACGTCGAGGAGAAAAAGAAGAGGGCATTTTCCCTTTTTCCTGCGTCTCCTGACCGTCAGGAGCGTGGAGGCGACTCTGGTAGACATTTTCTACTTTTCGTGCCCACAGACGCCGAGGAGGACGCCTCAGACGGGATAGGACCCGGGTCCCGCAGTGAGAGGCGGCAGAATCAGATAAGATGCTGTCTGTTTGGTCTACAGTGCACATAAAAACCGGGTCAGCGCTGGATAACATGGACTCATCACGCTTTCTTTTACCCCCCCCCCAACATCACACACTCCCCCCCCCACGCCACCCCCCCTCACATTTTGTCTCACTTTATGGCACATTTGTTTGAACATGTGTTTTTCATTATCATGGTGAGATTAGAGCTACAGAGGTGCTGCTGTACTTTTAATGTGGCCACCCCCCCGCACGGCCGTGTGTGTGTGTGTGTGTGTGTGTGTGTGTGTGTGCTGCTAAGACTAGAACCAGTCTACATCCGGTGTAGTGATGTCATAACCAGTCTGCTCTAAAACTGTAAACATGCCACTGCTGTCTCTCTCTCTGTCTCTTTCTGTGTGTCTCTCTCTATCTGTCTCTCTCTCTCTCTTTAAGTCTTGGGTTCTCAGAGTACAGTGGGGAGGACATTTGCAACCGAGGCCATGACAATCATCAGCTCAGGTATCATGTTTACTTTTGAACGACTGTCTGTCTCAGCCATTGTCCAACAAGGGCAAGGAGGACAAAACAAATGTGGAGACAGTGGAGCTTGACAGAACACGTCTTTCCAAAATACCACTATAAGTCTTCATACCGTTGGTACCCTCATATAAAGACAGACTCATACTGTGGGTACTGACGCTCGCCATACCATTACAGATGCTGGTCTCTGCACATTATCCTTAATGTGTGTGTGTGTGTGTGTGTGTGTGTGTGTGTGTGTGTGTGTGTGTGGAACAGAGATGCCCTTTGGCTCCAGACACCCATGGATCAAACAGGGCTGCTGATGCCCTGTATTCGGTAACTGGTGAGAAATTGGGGTTAGGTGTCTTGTTCAAGGGCACTTCAGACAGGGTACTTGGTGAGACCAGGAATCAAAACAGAGATCTTCAGGTCACACGGCTGGTTCCTTAACCACAAGCCCACGACTTGTACATTCAGACGCCGATCATTCACACCGTGTGTTCTTATGGATCAGTTTGGATTTATTTTTACGGTCTCACCTATATATATATATATACATTTCAGCACTTTTTTTTAAAGGTTAGCATGTTTGTCGTGACTTCTGTTTAACAAGCTTCACGTTAATTCTGAACACTGAACTCAGCCACTTCCGCAATTAAAAGTGGGAGTTCACAGTTTTGCAACCGCATTCTGATTTCTTTCACATCATAAGCATCTGGCATTGTAACAGGAGTGTGTGTGTGTGTGTGTGTGTGTGTGTGTGTGTGTGTGTGTGTGTGTGTGTGTGTGTGTGTGTGTGTGTGTTTATATCCACTGTATGCGTACACTCGTAAGCCAAAAACAGGTCAAACTGAAAAGCATTAAGGTATTAAGTCAGCGCTGAAGCGTGTTCTGTTTAATGGCCATGTTGGTTCTCTGAGAAATCGTTATCTTGCACTTTTCCTGCTGTGAAGGTACAGCGGTGTTAATGAGGGTGTAATGCAGGTGGGTGGTGGGGTACAGACCAGCGTGTGTTTGTGGGCTGTGGATGCCCCGAGGATCAAGACGTCCAGGATCAAACGGGCAGCGTTTATTAAACCGAGGGGGAGCAGGATATAAACGCTGAGTTTAAAGAAAATCAAAAAGTAAAAAAAAAGAGGGGAAAAAAGAATACGTACAGACACAGAACAAGAGCTTTTTTGTTTTTGTTTTTTTTTACTTAGAACCTGAAGGTTATTGTGTGAGTTCATCAGATTGTACAGCAGTTATAGTGTACAGTAATAAACTGCTACATGTTGTATTTAGGGCGGTGTAGTGTTTAGCATGTTCTCCTCTCAGTGCTGGGGATTCAGGTTTGATTCCCAATCTGGATGGAGCTACCATGTTCTCCCCGTGTCCACGTGGGTTTTCTCCGGGTTCTCCGGTTTCCTCCCACAGTCCAAAAACATGATTTCATGATAAAATTTAATTTTCTAAATTGCCCCATTTGTGTTTTTGTGCCCCATTTATGCCCCAATTGCGTGTTTGTGTGAGTGCCCAGTGATAGATTGACACCGTGTGCTGGGTGTATCTGGGTGTATCCCCCCCCCTCCTCCGCAACCCTAATAAAGGATTAAGTGGAAGATAAGGAGTGTATAAGTGAATGTTAAATTTATACTTTACAATGGAATCAAAGCCATGCTGAAACAGAAACGGGCCTTCCCCAAACTGTTTCCATGACGCTCTCGGCTCCTCTTCACACGTGCAGGACTGCGGTGTTGCATAAGGCTGTCAGGTTCATGAAATATCACGGCTCAGTCACAGGAAGCTCTCTGCTTTCTCACACTAATTCATCTTTCTCTTTTTCCCCAGCCTTCGCTCTCATCCGCCACACTGGTGCCTCATCTGGAACAAGTCCACAATGTTTCCTCGCAAAAAACGGCTGGTTGTGGGCCAGCGAGCTCTGTTCGATACATTCGCAGGGCTGCCGGGCTGGACTGCACGTCTGTCTTTAATATGAGGCAGGCAGAATGCGGTGAAACTGAAGATTATTGTTGAAAATAATGTAGAGGAATTAAATCTAACAAATGTGAACCGGCTGAGCCGAGGACTTAACAACCCCAACAGAAGCCACACTGTTTACTGACTCACTCATTCACCCCACCGAACTACTGAGTCCATCACATCCACAGACGTCCATCACAGTCTCACCTCAGATTGCTTTCGAATTCGGAATTCCCAGAAGAAACGCCCCAATACAGACATGTGGAGAACATACAAATCCCACATGGACAGACTCTGGCAACATGCTTTCGGAAAATATCTGGGATGAACTGAAAGTGGCGGCACGGTGGCTTAGTGGTTGGCATGTTCGCCTCTCAGCACGATTCCCGGTTCGAATCCCTATCTGGATGGAGTTTCCATGTTCTCCCCATGTCTGCATGGGTTTCCTCCGGGTTCTCCAGTTTCCTCCCACAGTCCAAAAACATGGATCAAGTCAATTGAGTTCTCCAAATTGCCCCTTATTGAGTGTGTCTGTGTGAGTGAGTGTGTGCCCAGCGATGGATTGGCGCCCTGTCCTGGTTGTATCTGCCCAGCGCCCGAAACGTTCTCCCCTGGATGGGCATGGGGAACCCCCCTGCGACCCTAATATAGGATAAAGCGGAAGATAATGAATGAATGAATGAATGAATGAACTGAAAGTGGGGTGGCTTAGTGGTTGGCATGTTCTCCTCTCAGCACTAGGGATTCCCGGTTTGAA
Source organism: Corydoras sp. C115 (assembly GCA_019802505.1). Classification (NCBI taxonomy): domain Eukaryota; kingdom Metazoa; phylum Chordata; class Actinopteri; order Siluriformes; family Callichthyidae; genus Corydoras; species Corydoras sp. C115. Next base: position 343,805 of record JAFMOC010000244.1, on the reverse strand, counting down.
TCCCAATCTGGGTGGAGTTTCCATGTTCTCCCCGTGTCTGCGTGGATTTCCTCTGGGTTCTCCGGTTTCCTCCCACAGTCCAAAAACATGGATCAAGGTCAATTGAATTCTCCAATTTGCCCCATATAGAGTGTATCTCGACCCTAGTAGAGGATAAAGGGAAAGATAATGGATGGATGGATGGAACTGGAATGGGCTGCATGGTGTAAGAAGTAAGAAGAACCTGGGAGCGTTCAGTGTGGAGTTTTGCATGTTCTCCCCATGACATGGGTTTTTGGCAGGAGGGCCGGCTTCCTATCCTACACTAGACCAAGTTGTGGATGTGTCGGTCTGTGTGTCTGCTCTGCAATGGACTGGAGACAGATCGTGGGTGTGTCCCTGAGTGTTGGGATAGACGTAGCACCTCAGGAAGCTCTTACTGAGGTTTTATTCATTTTAAATATGAATAAATTGGAACATAACTCAGAGAATGACCTGCACTAAGAGGAGCTCGCAGAGATTTTTGGAACTGCTCTTTTACTTTTGGACGTTTTGAAGTTTATTGATGTGTGAATTTGCCCTGTGTGCAGATTTCTGCAGCAGTTTCTGCACGAAGAGTCGAATTACTTTTTATTGGACATGAAATCATTGGTAAAACTGCCCCCTTGTTTCAGCGAGAAACACGAACTCCAGCGCCCTCTGTTGGTGATCCAACGTACATGGTCTCTGAAACGTTGGGAACAAAAGTGTATTCTTCTCTGCAGCTCACAGCTCTGTGAAATGTCAAGGCCAGGAGCAGGAATCACCTTCTATTGTGTTATTTTACGACTCTTGCTCCAGTGAAATGACTTTTGGGCCGAAGCCGAGGTTCGAACCCAACCCCACAGACCCTATTCAGTCCGGTTAGTGCTTTGTGCCATGAAGCCTGAAGTGACTTTTCATTAAATGCTTAGTAATAATGAAATGACACTCGTGTTCTTTGTGTTCTCTGTTTAGAAGTGAATAGAACTGGAGCTCTGGTTTAGAACAGTTCACTCAGGGGTTCTTCCAGGGGTCAGCGCCACTGTTCTGCAAAAGCCTGATGATGGAAATACAGTGAGGGTGAGTGAGTTATGTTCTGCTGCGGCACATTAAGCATGTTTACATCGGTGGGCTGGAATCGGTCTCCTGGAAACTGAAACGTGGGAAACTGAGATAAAGGTCCAGGTGCTTGGTCTTAAAAAAGCCTGTAACCCAAAACTGACCAGTTCAAATCTTTTGATTCGTATCAGAGTGCAGGTTTATAAGACTTGAGAAGTGGTTTATATGAAATATTAAGAACTTTATATATGTTTCACCACATGTTAGGAGAATTAAATGGAGGTTATAACTAGCTACTGTACACTGGCTGAGTTGACTGAAACCCCCTCACGCCGACAACCTCAATGCAGCAGGACAGCAGACCAATCAGGTTGAGCCACATGGATGTGACCACTGGCTCACCTGTATTTCTCTGAGCGTAGCTCCTCTGCAGACAGTTCAGACCATGTGGCGGTCAGTGCTGACTCTTCTGGCCCTCTGCGCCATTGGCAGCTGCGAGGAGAACATCACACGAACAGGCGATGGAGAAAACCTGGTCGTAGCAAAAGGAAAGCTGCTGGTAAGTGGTGGAGATCTGCACTGATGACAGATTAATAATCCGGTGGAATCAATTTTCAACTGTAAATATCGTACGATAATTAGCATCTGAAATAAGAGGGGGTGTATATTACGTCTGTACTGGTTACTGTGCTTTGGTTTAATATTAATCATCTAATTTTTTATTCAGGCTCCCAGCGTTGTGGGATGATCCATAAAGAAGATGCCTGAACTCTACACGTTCATCATGGAGCGCTGGGCACTGTAGTATCCTTACTGAACAGCATTAAATTGCATTTAAATATACCTCACACAGTATGAGGACAAAAGTATGGGGACGCACATTAACATTGGTTCCTCTGGTGGAAGCTTTTAATAAAACACTTCAAGGTATTATGATAGAATTGTAAAAAATCATAAAGTCATGTCTTAAAATAATAATATTGCATTCCATTCACCATCGAAGACAGCCGACTGGGTGATTTTGAAGATTTTTTTATGATATGATAATATATATATATATATATATATATATAAGATATATATATATATATATATATATATATATATATATATATATACTATATATATGGTTTATTCTTTTTAAAAATAAAGAAACACTATTCGATTATTGATCTGCTGTTTGATTTAACCAGAAAAAAAAAGCCATAATTTGGAGTACGATTCAGATGAAGATAAGAACCCTCGCTTGATCTTTTACAATGACCAAGATGAGGTGGTAAAGGTAAGTGTGATTACAGATTACACAGTGATCATCACACTTGTAAAACCTTATTGCTGGATGCATTTATAAGAACCAACCAGCGTTTACAATCTTGGTTATGGAGATCTACCACTCCAGAAAATTAGGATCCACCACACCTGAGAGCGGTCATAAAAAATAAATGGTTAAAACACCAACAGTCTGATCATATCGGACCACATGAAGCTGCTCAGCCAAAACACAATCCATTATTTATCTGCATCAATCATTCATAACTCAGATGGTTTGATGAGAAATTCGTTTCCATGTTTAGACAGTTCCAGTGAAGAAGATGAAGGCAGATGAAATCAGTGAGCTCCTTGACTCTCTCGGGTTCTATAAGAGGTCAAAGAAGGGAGACGATGTTCCTGAAGAATTCCAAGACTTTCCACTGAAAGCGCCGAGAGACGAACTGTGACCACTAGTGGCCGGCAAATGCAACGGCAACCGACATAATGACGCCCAGATCTAAAAGGTCTAGAATAAGGTCAGGTTCTGGGCTGAGACGAGACAGTTTGGTGCTGTAGCTGTTTGTTTGGACACAAGATGCAATAAAAGTTGACTTTTTCAGATAATCAACTGTGTTTTTATTTGGGGATCAACTGAAATTGTTAAGCTTTTAGTTTTGGATGAGCATCACGGTTCTTGGCGAGACCTTGACCGGGACAGGCTCGGGTTTTTATGGAGCAGCTGTCATTGTGTGATACAACACTCAGAATCCCAGACTTTTCTGAGAAGGCAGATGTACGACGGTCACTAATCCTCTGTCAGGAGGTTTTAATCTGGTTAGTTTAGTCATGTGTCTCTAATCTCAGTCGACACACAGTCTGTCTGGTTGAACATCCTGTGGGTTCCAGCATCCAGGGCTCGTGTTCCGGCAACATGCCAGTGTTTTACTCTCCGATACCTCAGAACCTCAGAGTGGGGCTGGAACACGCCAGCAATTCCATGTTCATCAATAACAAAACACGAGACAGTGGGGATCAATACGGCGCTGAAGCTGAAGGTAAGTGGTATATATATATATATATATATATATATATATATATATATATATATATTATAATATTATTTATAATATACTTGGTATATTTAATATTCTGAATGAACATACGTCATTCTTGTGACATATGAACACCCATCCATCCATTATCTTTATCCTCTATTAGGGTCGCGTGGGGTTCCCCATGCCCATCCAGGGGAGAACGTTTCGGGCGCTGGGCAGATACACCCAGGACAGGGTGCCAATCTATCACTGGGCACACACTCACTCACACAAACACATTCTATATGGGGCAATTTGGAGAACTCAATTGATCTTGATCCATGTTTTTGGACTGTGGGAGGAAACTGGAGAACCCAGAGGAAAACCACGCGGACACGGGGAGAACATGGAAACTCCACCCAGATGGGGATTCGAACCGGGAATCCCTAGTGCTGAGAGGAGAACATGCTGACCACTAAGCCACCGTGCCGCCCCGTATGAACACTATTCACGCAATTCATCATGTTGATGTTTTTTCTTGGCGGCGCTCCGATGCTGTAGGGGGCAGCACGCGTACACCGCCCCTTCATTAGCGTTAGATGTTAAATGCCCTAACAATGCACTGTGAAATGAAGTGCACTCGGGATTAAGATGATATTCTAATCCTTTGCGGATTAAAGTGTTTATTTCAAATAAAAACTCAGTAGGGAATCGTGAGAATCAATTCAAAACTACCTGTTCATACCTGAACACACGGATTACAAATGTAAGAGTTTTTTAATGTATTTATTTATTTTGTTTATTGTTATTTTAAAATTAAAAGGCAGTACAATGAAACATAAGCACGGCGCGTATTTTCTATACTGCTCAACAGAAATGAATAATTAAAAAATATGCCGTTTTTAATTGTTCTACAAACAAGTAACCGAGTTTACAAAGTTAAAATAAATAAATATAAAATAAAAGCCACACACCGCGGTGTAAACATTACACGTTTTTGTACACTGCTGGGCAAAAATAAACCAATTAAATAAAAATAATAATTTTCTGTGTGTACTTGCTACTGGAATCTTAATTTCAGGCATGTATATATTTTTTCATATTTAATTGGTTAAATATGAGAACATCCTCTTTGACAATTCAGGATGAGGACGCTAGAGGGCGCTATTAGATTTAAAGTGTAGTCCTGTGTGCAATGCCTAGCAGGTGATGCAGGTTAATAAATGATGCAGGTTAATAAATAACAAGTGACGACTCTGAACTCTTTTTTTTTTGTTTGTTTGTTTTTTTTTTAGTTTGCAGTGTGGTATCTTCTCATCTACCTCTACAGATGCTGCTGTACTTTAACATGTTCTTCTTTCCTTTCTGGTGGATCTCAGAAGTGGTCATGCTGGACTTAAAGGTGCGTTAAGAACGTCATGACTGTAAGAGATGAGTAAGTTTGAGAATTTAAACATAGATTTTCAAGATCACTGTTCAGGTGGTTGGCATTTGTAGGCATCTGGCATCTTGTAGGCATCAATATTTTGGGGAAGGGCCTATTTTAACATTCCAGTGCACAGAGCAAGCTTCATAAGAGTATGACTGGAGTGGAAGAACCAAAGACCTGATCTGAAATCCATTGAGTATCATGAAGATGACCTGGGATGGAAACTGTAGCCCATCGGATCCAACATCGGTGTCTGACCTCACTAATGCTCTTTTGGATGAATGGGGAAAAAAACTGCCATGGCTGCACCTCAAACTCAAAAATCTTATAGAAAGCCTTTCCAGATCAGAAAACTGTAGCTGGAAAAGGAACGGAATGTTACACACTCCCATCTCAGCAGTTTGGTCCATATAGTTCAGTATTAATAAGAAGTTTTAATAAAAAGTACGAAACATTAAGCGAAGACCCTTGTCCTTTACAGTTCACTCTGCTGCCAGGCTACTACCAGAGTCTGATGATTGGTGGAATGTTTTTATTCAGTGTACTTGAGGTCCTCCGCATTTACCTGGGCTACGTAGGGAACCTTAAAGAGAAGGTATGTAACTATTGAACGGAAATGTCTACTGGATCAAAGCTATGTCATGTGACCTACGTAGGAATTCCCATTATTAAGAAGAAGGTTTAAAATGTACCGTTTGTAGTACACTCCACACATCATCAGTCATGTCAGGGTTCAGTTCTGCATGCTGCTGGTACAGAGCTCACTCATTATGTCCATCCATCCATTATCCTGTGGGGGGTTCCCTATGCCCATCCAAGGGAGAACATTTTGGGTGCTGGGCAGATACACCCAGGATAGGACGCCAATCTATGACTGGGCACACACTCACTCACACAGACACACTCTATATGGGGCAATTTGGAGAACTCAATTGACTTGATCCATGTTTTTGGACTGTTGGAGGAAACCAGAGAACCCGGAGGAAACCCATGTGAACACGGGGAGAACATGGAAACTCCACCCAGATTGGGATTCAAACCGGGAATCCATAGCGCTGAGAGGAGAACATGCTAAACCACTGATGTTATCCTTATGTATTGGTTAAAATAATTCAGGAGTCTTACGCTGTGTTTTAACCAAATGAGATTAAGAAAAGCAGAGCTCTAATCAGGAGGCATGAACATGTTTTTTTCTCAGATTAGTTTTTATTTTTTAATGGTGCTCTGGTCAGAACGCAGAACCACTGGCCGGGCTGCTGGTCCTTCGCCGCCGCTGACGTCTAGTTTTTTGTTCCCTTTTCATCCTCAAAGGTTCCAGAACTGGCCGGTTTCTGGCTGCTCTCGTTTCTGTTCCAGATGCCCGTCCTTCTGTTCTTCCTCACCGACGCCGGTCTGGTGGTCCTCCCTCTGGAGCGTGCAGTTCACTCCGTGTACATGATGTTCCTTCTGGGTGAGGTCTTCACCTCGTTCATCGCTCTGAGGGGCATGACCCGGAAATTAGCCAGGAAGTTCCACCTCAGACAGTTTTCCCCTGACGACAGAGCGCCCCCGTTTAGCAGACGTTTACAACCCATTACACCAGGACGAGACGTCCAGCCACACTGAGGAGCGCAACCTGTGGCCATTTTATTAGAGACATGCGTCTTGTAAAGCGCTGGACCTTGATCGCTTTCTAAACTTCCATTAAGATTCCATCAGGTATTTAAATGGCTCTGCAGGAAGGTTGCCCTATGACTTCTCACAACCTCAACCAATGAGACAAAATGGACAAAAGGATTGATACGCCAACAGGAGCCTTAATAACATCATATTGTAATTTAATGCCAAATCTTTCCCGTTCATGACGTAGAGCATTGATAAGGTTACACATGGATGCTGGACAAGTGGTTGTGGCATAGAGGTCAGTCAAGCTCCTCCACACCAAACTCAGCCAACCATGTCATAATGGGCCTTGCTTTGTGCACATCATGGAACAGGATGAGCCCCTCCCCAAACTTTTCCTACAATGTTGGAAGCATTCAGGGGTTCAAAGCTCATGGCCGTGAGCATGATTTTATGTGGCCGTAGGAAGAAAACACCTGAATTCATCTATACTGGGTAAATTTATATATGTGCACTTATTTCTTTAATTGGATTTGAATTGTTATTATTATTATTATTCATTCATTCATTATCTCCCACTTTATCCTCTATTAGGGTCGCGGTGGGGTTCCCCATGCCCATCCAGGGGAGAACATCTCAGGCGCTGGGCAGATAGACCCAGGACAGGGCGCCAATCCATCGCTGGGCACACACTCACTCACACAGACACACTCTATATGGAGCAATTTTTTGAGAATTCAATTGACTTGATCCATGTTTTTGGACTGTGGGAGGAAACCGGAGAACCCGGAGGAAACCCACGCGGACACAGGGAGAACATGTAAACTCCACCCAGATGGGAATTCGAACCGGGAATCCCCAGCGCTGAGAGGCGAACGTGCTAACCACTAAGATAAAAACCGTGAAGGCCTTAAGTGCCCCAATGTCAAAAAGCAAGGTTCTGATGTCTGTAAGCATTATTTGTGACGTCACAGTCACCAGACGCAAGGTTCAGGGACGCGCCGCTGAGGTTTAGTCCACCGCTCATTGTGCATATTGTGTCCACGTGGTGGCGCTGTGAGATTGTTACGGTCACACTTCTCCTGCCAATAAGAATTCAGGGGATGACTCATCGCACTAGTTCTCATGCGACACACACACACACTCACACACACACACACACACACACGCACACGCACACACACTCTGCAGTGGGGAATACCATTTAGAAGCTCCTGCCTGGGATAATAACGAGGCTCACATTTAGTAACATGAGAATGTTTCCTCAAATCCCAAAGACTTTCTGCTTTATTTACTTTCTCATTCTGTGGGTTTTGTAGCGTGTGTGTGTGTGTGTGTGTGTGTCTGTGTGTGTCTGTGTGTGTGTTGGGACTCAGATAAATGAATGGAATTATGCCATATAATAATGGTATGTTGTGTTTTATACATACTGACTTAAATAAGGCAGGTTTGTGAACTCTGTATACAAGTGTAGCACGATGCAGTGTGTGTGTGTGTGTGTGTGTGTGCATATATATATATATATATATATATATATATATATATATATATATATATATATATATATGATAGAGAATATAGCAAGATGTGGTGTGTATGTATATGTATATATATATATATATATATATATATATATATATATATATATATATATATATATATATATATATATATATATATATAGAGTGTGTGTTTGTGTGTGTGAGTGTATGTATATACTGTGTATATATATATATATATATATATATATATATATATATATATATATATATATATATATATATATATATATATATATATATATATATATATATACACACACAGATATGCAGAGTGTGTGTGATGTCAATTTCAGTCTTGTCCGGCTGTTGAGTCGTAGAGCAGTGTTTAGTATTCTGAGTGGCACCTGTTGCTCCTCCTTACCAGCCCAAGTACAGTGGTCCTCACAATTTTTATTTATGTGGTATTATCAAATAATATCAAATATAATATCAAATGAAAAAAAACCTTCTAAAAACATAATAATAACCAAACCCGAACCTATAGGGACACATACACATTACACAGTCTTCATTCTAGCTCCATCCCCAACGTGTTCTCCAGGATTCAGGTCATGGATCTGTCCAGTCCAGCTGTGGCCTTCCCCAAACTGTTCTCACAAAATCGTAAGCACATGATGGTCCATGATGCAGTCAGGTGGTTGGTATAACCGTAAATACGCAGGGTGAGCTAATATTTTCGTCCATAATGTATGAGTAGAACTACCCTCCTATATGAGGATTGAATTAAATGAACTGCCCACAAGTGGCAATTACCCCCGCACCGGATCAGTGGGGTGGACGTGATTGGATTGGATTGGATAGCTGCGGTGTTGGGGTTTTGCAGCTGCGGCTCACGTTCAGAGCAGAAAAAAGGACGACGGTGATATCAGATTTCCTTATTCGGGTTACACCGACTGCATTCAGTACGAAGTCGCTGCGTTTTCATGACGTCTTTATATAAACCCTTTGGACAGCCGACGCCAAACAATGTCCACACAGAGGATCTATAAAATTAAAATATGGAACTTTTAAAATGCATAACGTTCTAATAATCCTCACTGTTGGACTATTAAACACTGGAATGACTTTTACAAAGAGAATGTGATTTGTACAGTCTATCTCTCTCTCTCTCTCTCTCTCTCTCTCTCTCTCTCTCTCTCTCTCTCTCTCTCTCTCTCTCTCTCTCTCTCTCTCTCTTTCTCTCTCATTCTGTATGTGAAACACAGCGCTCTAATTACAGCATTAAAGCTGCTTCCAGCCCCTGGTTATAGCTTCATAGTGGTATTTAATAAGCACTTGGGGACTGTTGCTGAAACCGTTCGAGCTCCTGACACACGTCCCACCCGTCTAGCAGGTCGTATTGAGTCGGCTCGCTTCGGGGAACAATAGCACTGACAGGTGTTTCGGAATTATATAATGAGCTGCAACCGAAAAGAGAACTTTATCGAGCTCTGTGGGTTTCACCAGGAACCGCATTCCTAAATGCCCAACGGGTCCCGTCACGGGGTGTCTGCCCGGCGACGGACTGGGTGCCTGTTCAGGGTGGTGGACCAATCACAAGTACAATCCATCCATCCATTACCTTCTGCTTTATCCTCTACTAAGGTCGGGGGGGGGGGGGATGCCTATCCAAGGGAGAACAGGTCAGGGCAGGACACGGCGCCAATCTATCACTGGGCACACACTCGCTCATACATACACACTCTATATGGGGCAGTTTGATATATGCTTTTGAACTGTGGGAGGAAACCGGAGAACCCGGAGGAAACCCACACAGACACGGGGAGAACATGGAAATGCCACCCATATTGGGATTTGAACCGGGAATATATATATAGCATGTTCTCCTCTCAGTGCTGGGGTTTCCTGGTTCGAATCCCGATCTGGGTGGAGTTTCCATGTCCTCCCCGTGTCCACGTGGGTTTCCTCCGGGTTCTCAGGTTTCCTCCCACTGTCCAAAAACATGGATCAAGGTCAATTGAGTTCTCCAAATTGCCCCATATAGAATGTGTCTGTGTGAGTGAGTGTGTGTACAGTGATAGATCGGCGTCCTGTCCTGGGTGTATCTGCCCGAAACGTTCTCCACTGGATGGGCATGGGGAACCCCCTCATGACTCTAGTAGAGGATAAAGCAGAAGATAATGGATGGATGGACATTTGTCATTGGCGTCCGTTTGAGATTTTGCGTTGCGTTGAAGCCACAATGCAGTTAAGCGAAGAAGAAAAAAAGAACCCGAACTGTAATCACATCTCTTTTCCGTCCTCGTGCTCGCTCACTCATCACTCGCCCTCGCCCTCCGGTGGCCCCTCGCGGTCCGAGCTTAATGACTTTGCCCTCCATCACACGCGCAGGGAGACAGGACCCTCAGACGCAGCGGGCTGGGAATTGAAAATGCGCGGCCCTCCGGGGATCAGGGCTCTCGGAACACGCGATCTGCAGATCAGAAACGCACGGAACGACGTGAAAACAAGACGGGCGGCGGATTACGGCTTCGTGGGATCCAGCGTCAGTTCTCATCACCAGTTAATTCCCCCCGTGTGGTGATGGAGGACCGTAATAGGGACCGCCCACAGATCTTGTCATGTACGTCCTGTTCTCCTTCCCGTAACCTTATTGCCTTTAATCCTGAAGGTAATCCCGTAATCTGCTCAGATGCACACGCATGTACATGCAGAGTAAAATATGGATCCTATCCCTGCATTCATGAGCTCGATTCAAGAACCTGTTTGTTTCTAACCGTCTGCATTCGCTGCTCAGACGTTCTATGGAAAGGACCACCAGCATGTTCTGACAGCCTCCTGTCTTCTGGGAGGTCTTTTTTCTTCCCAATGCATCGTGGGAGTCATTCATCCCGAGAAGCCTGTCGTGAGGACGGACGTGTTTACTGGCTATTAATCTCAGTTCTAGTTCCTCCCAAAGCTGTTCCGTGGGGCGGGGTTGAGGTCAGGGTTCCGTGTGTGCCAGACTCCTCCAACCGTGTCTTCATGGATCGTGCTGAAACAGAAACGGGCCTTCCCCAAACTGTTCTCACCAAGCTGGATGGCTAAAATCCACGGCCGGGTGCGTGAGGGTTCTACCCTGTGGTGGCTCTCGATTACCATGCAGGGTTCCGATGGTGATTACCTTTCGTACAATGGGACATGCGTGTGTTTTTCTATTCACATTTAAGTCATTTGGCTCTGCGCGTGATGTATTTTCTCTCCTTTCCCAAGATGCACTCCCCACGTTAATGCCGCCCAGCTCTCAATTTAGAGAATGGCGTTCTCAGTTTGCCCAACCGTCAGGGTTGAGAGGGGAGGGATGCTGAGGGGAGGGATGCTGATGGGAGGGATGTTGAGAGGAGGGATGTTGAGAGGAGGGATGTTGAGGGGAGGGATACTGAGGGGAGGGATGCTGAGGGGAGGGATGCTGATGGGAGGGATGCTGAGGGGAGGGATGTTGATCAGGTCTCCGAGGCTCACAGGCCGAGTGTCTCCGTCCTCAGGTCCCCGCGTCGGCAGACGGCACCCCGGCCTGTCGGCGCCGCCACCTGCGCCGTGGATCTGGGGTTTAAACCGGGGGCTGCAGTTCCAATGGCGTTACGAGATGAGATGTGTGGAGGGGGACTTCTTTCAGCCTCCATTAAAAGTTTATTTAGCAATCGTGTTGGTTAATGGCAACGGGGAATAAATCCATTTGGATGGTGGTGCAGTGTGTGTGTGTGTGTGTGTGTGGGGGGGGGGGGTTGACAGTGAAGGGGGGGTCTCTGTAGACCTGCAGGCTGATAATGAAGCAGAGAGATTGGTTGGGTTGCTGCACCGATGCAGGTGTCAGACAAGCAACTGAAAGTATACATTACAGCTAAGTGCCCTAGAACATGTGATTACTGTGGGTGGAGGTGGGGTGGGGGTTCCGTGGAGTCTGCAGGGTTTTCCTCCCGGGACTCCAGTTTGCGCTGACATTATTGGAGTGGGGGGAACATTTCAGCCGATAGACGTATTGCAGCACAGTGGCGTAGTGATGCCTGTTCACCTCTCAGCTCTGGGGATCCAGGTTTGAATCCCAATCTGAGTGGAGTTTCTGAACGGATGTTCTCCCTGTGGCCAAGTGGGTTCCCCCCGGGTTCTCTGGTTTCCTCCCACAGTCCAAAAAACAAGTACTTAAGGTGAATTGGCTGCTCCAAACTGCCCCTATCTAAATTGCCCCATATACTATAGTGTGTGCTCAGTGATGGATTGGCGCTCTGACCTGGATGAGCATGGGGAGCCCTCTGGATGAGCATGGGGAACCCCTCCTCTGAGATTCTAATTGTTGTAGATCATACGATGAGATGCCCCTCCCCTCACTCTTTTTTTAAGGCGTTCTGCAGTCATTTGGATCCTCTGTGTCTGTTTGTGAGGTCAGACACCGATGTTGGAGGGGTGGACCTGGCTCAGCGTCTTCATTCTAGTTCATCCCTAAAGTATTTGAGATCAGGGTTCTATAGGGGCCAGTTTCTTGAGTTCCTTCACAGTTAAATCATCACATAATGATCGTGACCTGAAGCACCGCCAGGTCCCTGTTCTCCAGAAGCTCTCTGACGATCCGCGTTCTCGGCAGACGTTCGATTTTATTTGTTGAATGATTATTTAAAATCCAGTTAATCTTCCCCGGACGTCACGTCGTCCTAATGCCTTTCGCATACGTGTCTGTTGAGAGCCTCTCGATGCTCCTAAACGTTGACGTTCTCTGGTACTGCGCTCCGGCCAAATGGAGAACCGCATCCCGCAGTCCGCCACTTTGGGGCTCGCAGCCTCATCTCACAGACTGCAGAGCTCTTCAGAGAGCCGTCACACTTAATGCCACGCTTTGGAACGATGTTGCAGCGTCGCGGTCGATTGGTGCGTCGGGGCCCCCGTCAGGCCGCGGAGGCGAAGCGCACGCCTTCGGAGCGCCCATAAAAAAACCGGCGAGCTGGGTAAATAATTAAGCTTTAATGAGATAAAGCTGAAATCTATAATTCAGGGGTGCAGCGAGCGCTGCGGCAGAGCCGAGCGGAGGAACAAACGATGTGGCTCTGCCGCACCGACTCGCCCTGCCGAACAACTCCGTTCACGCTGACGCAGAGATGATCGACCGCAAGCAGCTGAAAGTTTCACACGAGCAACTGAAAGTTTCAACAACTAAATGTTACAGCAAAGTGAAAAGAACGTATGATTACTGGGGTGGGGGTGGGGCAACACAGGTTTCCTCCTGAGACTCCAATTTGCTCCAACATGGCGGGGGGGCGGTAAGGGTCTTGGACAAGGGCCCACATTGGTAACATCAGTGGACCTGGGATTTGAACCCACAACCTTCGTCCAACACCCTAACCACTGAGCTACCGCACCCTCACTGAGAGACCCAGCACTAAGCCATGCATTTTGGATATCTGCATCTTTACCTGTTGTGGAAACAGTTTGGGGAAGGCCCTTGTTTCGTTCATGGATTCAAGGTGAACTGTCTGCTCTAAATTGCCCCTATATAGTTTGTGTGTGTGTGTATATGTATATGTATATATTTATGTATATGTATATACTGTATATGTGTGTTTATATGTATGTATGTATATGTGTGTATGTATATATATATATATATATATATATATATATATATATATATGTATATCTGTATATATATATGTATTTATATATGTATTTATATATGTATGTGTGTCTGTGTGAGTGTGTATATGTATATATGTGTGTGAGTGTCTGTGTGAGTATATATATATATATATATATATATATATATATATATATATATATATATATATATATATATACACACACATACATACTATACTATATACATATATATAGTATGTATGTATATATATATATATATATATATATATATATATATATATATATATATATATATATATATATTTCAATGGAATCAGCTTTCTATTATCCATCAGTTCAGAAAGTGAGAGCTGATCAGAAGCCGTTACAGTCCTTGACCCCGTGTTCTCTCCTGAGCAGATGGAACCGAACCTCCCGGGTTCCTCAGCAGCTGAGATTCAATCCTGCATGGCTGGGAAAAAAATTGAGTGTGATTCCTCTGGTGACCCGCGCCGGGTCGTGTCTGGTTTTATGACTGAGCCGCCGATGCGGTGCGATTGCTTAATGAACCTGACCGGTCAGCCATCTCAGGGGTCGGGGGCGCGTGGAGAATGCTGGGTAATCATACGCGGGTCTCGTCGTGGGCGACAGGGTGTTCGAGGAGTGAGGGTGAGAATGCTGTTTTTTTTTTATTTGTATTCATGTCGGGCTGGTGTCTCTGTTGTGGGGCTGTGAGATGCGCCCCCTGCTGGAACGTGGTTTATTGATTATGATTTGTTCATTTACGTTTATATTTAATAATAATACTAAAAATTCTAATAACGGTAATACTAATGATCATACATAAAGGTGTAGATGAGGGCGGCATGGTGACGCAGTGGTTTACACTTCAGCATCAAAGCACAACGGTCTCAGGTTCGATTCCCTAACGGTGCAGATACAGGTCCTTACCAGTGGGTGGCAGTCTGGGTCTCAAAGTCTTCTCTGCTTCCCTTAAAAAATATCACAGACTGATGTTAATTATATTTCGTCAATGGACACTAATTAAAAAATTCCAAATGGTCTGTCCGCAGCCTTTCCGCCGGTTGTGCCGCTTCCAGATGTGTATTTTCTTATTGACGCATTTAACCAATCACATTTCAACAACGTGGTACGGTGGCTTGGTGGTTAGCATGTTCTCCTCTCAGCGCTATGGATTCCCGGTTCAAATCCCAATCTGGGTGGAGTTTCCATGTTCTCCCCGTGTCTGCATGGGTTTCCGCCGGGTTCTCCGGTTTCCTCCCACAGTCCAAAAAACATGGATCAAGGTGAATTGAATTCTCCAAATTGCCCTTTATAGAGTGTGTTTGTGTGAGTGAGTGTGTGCCTAGTGATGATTGCCCCCCTGTCCTCGGTCTATCTGCCCAGCGCCCGAAACATTCTCCCCTATATTGGCATGGGGAACCCCCCCCCCCACACACACACACACACACACACACAAAAAAAATAAGTGTTAATCAAACTGTTGCTTTAACCAATCAGATTTTGAGTTGCTGACATCAAGGCACTCTTGCAGGCGAATGTTACGTCAGAGTGTTCACGCCATCTGATTGGATAGTCATTGGATTGGATAGTATTGGAGTGTACCGCTTCGATCAGAAATTCTTAGTGAATTAAAACTTATGTCAGAAATACAACTTTCGGGATTAGCTTCAATGGCAACAGAAAAAAAAAATTCTTGGTGAAACTAAAAAAAAATTACTTTTTTTTAAGGGAAAAAAATTTTGGTGATGGTTATTTTTAGGTAATTGTTGGTGATTTTTTTAATTGTGGCTCTATGAGTTCTCTATTTGCGATGCATCGACTCTTTATACTGCAGGTCTGGATAATAAGATGTTTTTAAAGCCATAAAATAATTACTGATGGGGGGGGGGGTAGATTCAGACGGAGCACTATAACCTCGCTATACGCACCACGTCTTCACCTACATACAGATGTTGTTGTCTTTCTCCCGTTACAGACTGTCCTCCACCAGCGCGTCCTTCCCTGTCCGTACCGCCCTTCAAACAGAAGCAAGTGGTCGCTCCTCGAACCTTGGAATCGCTGAAGCTCCCCATTAAAGACTCATAATCAGTGCTCACTATGAGCCGCGACTCCTCATGAATCACCCGACTGACCCCTGACCGTCTCCCCGGTCTTAAGGCGCTGTAGAGTCAATTACCAAAGCCGGCCGTCTCTGCTGGAACGGGGCTCTTGAAAACTAATCAAGTCATGGTTAAGATATGAGCGACCCGCATGAATGATTAATAAGAACAGAGCACCATTCCTCCATCAGCAGCCACGCCGAGTGAGTGAGGAACCGAAAGACACAGAGAGTACACCCACTCCATCTACCTGACGTTCTACCTGACGTTCTCACTGACGTTCTACCTGACGTTCTCACTGATGTTCTCACTGATGTTCTCACTGACATTCTACCTGATGTTCTTACTGATGGTCTCACTGATGTTCTTACTGATGGTCTCACTGATGTTGTACCTGATGTTCTCACTGATGTTCTCACTGATGTTTTCACTGATGTTCTACCTGATGTTCTCACTGATGTTCTACCTGATGTTCTACCTGATGTTCTACTTGATGTTCTCACTGATGGTCTCACTGATGGTCTCACTGATGTTCCACCTGACGTTCTACCTGATGTTCTACCTGATGTTCTACCTGATGTTCTACCTGATGTTCTACCTGATGTTCTACCTGATGTTCTCACTGATGGTCTCACTGATGGTCTCACTGATGGTCTCACTGATGTTCTACCTGACGGACTCACTGATGGTCTCACTGACGTTCTCACTGACGTCCTACCTGACGTTCTCACTGACGTTCTACCTGACGTTCTCAATGACGTTCTCACTGACGTTCTACCTGATGGTCTCACTGACGTTCTACCTGACGTTCTCACTGACGTTCTCACTGACGTTCTACCTGACGTTCTACCTGATGCTTACTGCGGCATGCGATTTGGGATGCGGCCCCAGCGTCCCTGCAAACAAAGTAAGATCCATAACAACCGCCTTTGTTGATTAAGGTCATAAAGGCCTAACGAACCTCCCGAGAAATGCGTTTTGAACTAACGGCTGTATGGTATCTGCAACCCGAAGTGATGATTATTCTTTTTTGGAGCTTTACAGACAGAGATGGATATACAATCTTACGTGTTGGGCGCTGAAAGGTGAGATTTTTAGGGGAGGAGAAAGGGGGGGGGGGGGGGGGGAAGCAATCTGGGAGGTGAGAAACGATGCCGCGGCGGGCTGCAGGGAATTCTTCAGGAGCCTTTGATCAAAGTCGACACGGAGGATGAAAACGGATAAAAAGTTCTCTCGACTGCGGGGTGAAAATATTTAGAGCTTTAACCGTTCGAGGCTGCAGCACTTTCATACGGGTTTCATGTTAGAAGTGTAAATAACGATATGATATATAATGTATGAGCTTTGCCGACACTCCATTTCAGGGGTGGGGGGGTGGGGGGTAATCCAGGTCTTATGCTGAGGTTTGCGCACCTCTGCTCACATTTACATACAGCGTAAGGACGGAAACTATAATATATATACATCTTATATTATATACATATTCTAAAATGTGTACATACATTCCAACCTTAAATCTGATTGGCTGGTCCAGCTGTGACATCATTGAAAATAACACACACCTCTGAGCGCTTTACATTTGTTTACATTCGATATACAATACATTATTTTAAATCGTTAAATACTGATTAATATAAACAGAGATCAGCACTGAACCTGTTACACTGTGTTTATAAACTGCGTTCTGTAATTTGCCCACTAGGTGGCAGTGTTTGATTGTTAGAGAAGCCGGAATCCTGTTATTCAGTGCTCAGCGTTCACTTTAAAAACAGACTAGATTACGTCATGGATGAGCAGATTATTAACGTAAATGCATTTACGAATCAAACTTTTTTTTTATTATAGTGTGTTCGTAACCATTTTATAAAATTAATAGGACACTCGAGGTTGTGTATTATTCTAATAAAATAAAATAAAATAAATTAAAAAAAATAAAATAAATAAAAAAAAATAAATCACGGGTAGGAAGTGCAACTATACTCCACTACTTGTCGGGACTAACGACACCTCTTTATGTTATCTATTCACAATAACGCCACGCCCTCTCGTACCGTATTGCTTTGAACTTTGCATTACTTGATGTCATTTTTTACTTCAAATTTTCATTTGAAGTAATGTACAAATATCTTATCTTGATGGTCGGGTTTGTAATAGTTCACCAGCTCTTCATTAGTACAGACCATCGAGCTGAAACTATGCCATTTCAGGGAGCCCTCATGACTAGGTACCCTGCAGTATCTGCAGTTCTTCTCAGTCATGCCGCCACATGCTGCACTGCGTTATAAATCTGTCTGTTGCACTGTTCCCGTCCCATTACTTGAATGTTTATTGTACTGTGTATTGCATTTACATTTAGTCATTTGTTGGACGCTTTTATCCAAAGCAACTTATAAGCTGAGCACAGGGTTCATTACAACATCCCTGGAGCAATGAGGGTTAAGGGTCTTGCTCAAGGACCCACTTCAGTGGACATGGGATTTGAACCCCCAACCTTCAGATTGATAGCCCAACGCCCTAACCACTGAGCTACCATATTGTCCTGTATATATTGTGATTCTTGTGTTTGCACATGTGCACTTTATGTTGGTTGTGTAGTAACTGTTACGTGTAGCACCTTGTTCCTGGAGAACGCCGTCTCGTTCCACATATACTGTACAGTGCTTTATATTGTTGGAATGACAAATAAAACACTTGAATACTTAATTACTGAACTTTAAAGAAATGAGTGTTAAGGGTTTAGTGCTAACTTCAGTGAACTTGAACCCCTACCCTTCAGATTAATGACCCCACACCCTCACCGACTTCCACACCCCCTGAATTGCCCCGAAAAGACGTTGTGCATCGTTGTCCATCTACATATAATTCAGGTGAACTTGAGGAATGTAATTTTCCCGTCCGGCACGTGAACGTGACCGTGCGCTGATTGCAGCTTTGTCTCAGACAATGTCACGCCGTCCTCTACTCCGTCACGTAATTATGAACTGGAGTAATGGATCGCATGGTCCATTGTTCGGGACCCATGTCGGCGTTTAGCACTTTCATCTTTCAAAGCGCTTCTGTTAAAATGGGATTTAAATTTACTGAGTCAGTCTAACGTTCACGTCTTCGCAGGTTACATTATTAATCCCTGACGAACAACGGACCCTGTATTTTTAATTCGCTTCTAATTACCACGGTTTCTTTCCACTCGGGATCACGTTG
>JAFMOC010000244.1:270000-307500 GCA_019802505.1 Corydoras sp. C115 | reverse complement strand
TAACAAACCCACGGTCTGCCTCGAACTGTGCGGTGTGTTTATTATTATTCGTTTTTGTATTTTAACTCCTGCATTTTTAGATTGTAGGCATTTTTTTTGTTGCGCCAATCAGAGGAGGACATGTTTCGTATCCGTGCATGTTGCTATGCTTATGACATAGAGCAATGGCAAAGGCGACATTAGTTTATAGAGTTGTGCAAACTACACCAGCAGAATGCCCCGGTGCCCTGTCCCCTGGATGCTGCCGACTTCACAGCCCACTAAGCAGATGGAAGCGTCCCAAAAGGAAACCCCCTGCAGGCAGGAGGGGAACATGCAGGCGCCACATTTTCCCCAAAAGGAATCCAAACCCAAGCCTCTGTACATCAAAGACACATCGTAATTAACAGATCCGTTCACCTGCTTTTTGTTTACAGAGGGGATCAAATCCTCTTAACCTCTCAGATTAACATCGGCTTCGTGAGAATCTCAAAAAAAAAAAGTCGAGCTCGTCCTTCGATGGCCGGGTTTAACGAACTACTCGCTGCAGAGCATCACATCAGGCCTGCAGCCCACCTTTGGCAGAGTGGAGTATTTATAATCTGCTCAGTGCAACGAGTCGAAATGCACAGGAACCGATAAACAACACGTAACACACGATCTACGACAGAATCCTCAACAGCCCTTATAGACATGCAAATGTTTTTTTTTTTTTTTTTTTTTTTTTTTTTTAATCCTCCTGTTTATTCCTCAGCTCCTCCGCTGGCAGGCGTCTACGGCTGTAATGAGACTATTGCAGGTCCATGCATCACTTCATGCAGTTACGGAGGAGGCTCCAGGTTCGAAGGATTCCATGCATCTGCAGAGTCCATGACGGACGCCGAGGCGAGTTTCCGAAATGATGGTTCAATCATTTTTTTTTTCTTCCCCCCAAGACAAAGGTCTACACACAGAGGATTTCCATGAAGAACAGGTTATGAGGATAATCACAGCACTGCCAGGTTGACGTGTGGTTGGTTGGAGGTTTGCTACCGTTGCATTCGGGTGGGGTCAGTGATGACTGGTTCTGTGGACGTTCCATCGGACACCGGGGTTATTTCATGCCGCTGCGGAGCACCTGATTGGCCGCGATGAGCATCACGCTGATGATGAACGCGATGGCGAAGGCGCAGATCAGACTCTTCCTCACGCACGTCTGCTTCACCTGCTGGGTCGGACTGGACGCTGTCGGAACATAAAGTGACAACGGAGCATCAGATGAACTGCAGCACGCAACGTTTCAATTACGTTTTATTTTTAAGTAAACGTTGCGATCAGAAGGAAGCAAAGTTCTTTCACACAAAGCGAGCTCAACTCAACCTCAAACCTCAAAACATTAAGACAGGGTGCAGACACATTTCCATTTATGGTGTTCCATGTCGGGGTGGCACGGTGGCTTAGTGTTTAGCATGTTCTCCTCTCAGTGCTAGGGATTCCCGGTTCGAATCCCAATCTGGGTGGAGTTTCCATGTTCTCCCCGTGTCCATATGGGTTTCCTCCAGGTTATTGGAATTACCATTGTGGGTCCTTGAGAGGGGCCGTATGTTCTGACCCGGAACCGTCTTGGGAAACTCTGAAGTTATTTTGGATGAAGGTGTCGTCTTAATGACATCATAATATATCATTCATTCATTATCTCCCGCTTTATCCTCTATTAGGGTCGCGGTGGGGTTCCCCATGCCCATCCAGGGGAGAATGTTTCGGGCGCTGGGCAGATACACCCAGGACAGGACGCCAATCCATCGTTGGGCACACACTCACTCACACACACACACTCTATATGGGGCAATTTGGAGAATTCAATTGACTTGATCCATGATTTTGGACTGTGGAAGGAAACCGGAGAACCCGGAGGAAACCCACGCGGACACGGGGAGAACATGGAAACTCCACACAGATGGGGATTCGAACCGGGAATCCCTAGCGCTGAGAGGCGAACGTGCTAACCAGTAAGCCACCGTGCCGCCCCCATCATAATATAATTCTATAAATTCCTTTCTAAGCGTAGAACGTAAAGCAATGTGAGTTTGATGAATCTCAGAGTGGCGTCGTCAAATCATTATTCTATTAGTTGAATAACCTGGTCATTAAGTTCATTCCGGGGTTCAGCCTGCGTTTATGTTCTGCATTATGTTCCAGAGTCTCAACCTCATTACCTCAAACTCACATCATCGAACCCGACCGCTGTGTGTGCTAACCGTTCACTCGTCGTTTTGTGTCACGGTTTTAAACCAGGACTCACAGTCAATGTCCACCTGACAGTCCTCCGGGTTCTCGATGTGGTTCTCCTCGGTCATAATGATGTTCTCGATGTCTTTCATGGACAGGTGATCACAGAAGGTCTCGTACAGGAGGCGCTTGAGTTCGTCCACCGTGAGCTTCTGCATGTCGCACTGTGAGGGAGGAGAAGAGCACAGGAAGTTAACACCCGGACCCCCACACACCCAAAATCTCAGAGCGAGAGAGACCCCACACACCCAAAAACTTAGAGAGAGAGAGAGAGCGAGAGAGACCCCCACACACCCAAAATCTCAGAGCGAGAGAGACCCTCAAACACCAAAAACTCAGAGAGAGAGAGACCCCCACACACCCAAAAACTCAGAGAGAGAGAGACCCTCAAACACCAAAAACTCAGAGAGAGAGAGACCCCCACACACCCAAAAACTCAGAGAGAGAGAGACCCCCACACACCCAAAACTCAGAGAGAGAGAGACCCCCACACACCCAAAAACTCAGAGAGTGAGAGAGAGAGAGAGAGAGAGAGAGACCCCCACACACCCAAAAACTCAGAGAGAGAGAGACCCCCACACACCCAAAAACTCAGAGAGAGAGAGACCCCCACACACCCAAAAACTCAGAGAGTGAGAGAGAGAGAGAGAGAGAGAGACCCCCACACACCCAAAAACTCAGAGAGTGAGAGTGAGAGAGAGAGAGAGAGAGAGAGAGAGAGAGAGAGAGAGAGAGAAAAGACCCCACACACCCAAAAACTCAGGGAGAGAGAGACCCCCACACACCCAAAAACTCATAGAGAGAGAGAGAGACCCCCACACACCCAAAAACTCAGAGAAAGAGAGAGAGACCCCACACACCCAAAAACTCATAGAGAGAGAGAGAGACCCCATACACCCAAAAACTCAGAGAGAGAGAGAGAGAGAGAGAGAGAGAGAGAGAAAGAGAGAGAGAGAGAGCGAGAGAGAGCGCGAGAGAGACCCCACACACCCAAAAACTCAGAAAGACCCCCACACACCCAAAAACTCAGAGAGAGAGAGAGAGAGAGAGAGAGAGAGAGAGAGAGAGAGAGAGCGCGAGAGAGACCCCACACACCCAAAAAATCAGAGAGAGAGACTCCGACACACCTCCGACACATCCCACAGAGAGAGAGAGACCCCCACAGAGAGAGAGAGACTCCCACACACCCAAACACTCAGAGAGAGAGAGACCCCCCACACATAGAGAGAGACCCCCACACACAGAGAGAGAGACCCCGACACACCCAAAAACTCAGAGAGAGAGAGACTCCCACACAGAGAGAGAGACTCCCACACACCCAAACACTCAGAGAGAGAGAGACCCCCCACACATAGAGAGAGACCCCCACACACAGAGAGAGAGACCCCGACACACCCAAAAACCCAGAGAGAGAGAGACTCCCCACACACAGAGAGAGATTCCCACAGAGAGAGAGAGACTCCCACACACCCAAACACTCAGAGAGAGAGAGACCCCCCACACATAGAGAGAGACCCCCACACACAGAGAGAGAGACCCCGACACACCCAAAAACTCAGAGAGAGAGAGACCCCCCACACATAGAGAGAGATTCCCACAGAGAGAGAGAGACCCCCCACACATAGAGAGAGACCCCCACACACAGAGAGAGAGACCCCGACACACCCAAAAACTCAGAGAGAGAGAGACTCCCACACAGAGAGAGACTCCCACACACCCCCCATGACCAAAAGATGTTAATATTCTGAAAACGCCTCTGGGATTAGAGCGAGTCCAGGCAGCGGAGCGAGGTCAGACGTTCCAGGTTCTGCTGTAAGCCGGGTTCCACGCTGCTGCTGCGATTCAGGTCAGAACATTTGGAATCGTAGTTTAAAGCCAAGCGTTTTCACCATTACATTCCGAGTTCTCCGGTTTCCTCCCACAGTCCAAAAACAAGGTCAATTGAATTCTCCAAATTGCCCCATATAGAGTGTGTTTGTGCGTGTGTCTTTGATTGGTGTCCTGTCCTGGGTCTGCCTGCCCAGCGTCGTCGCCTCGATGGGTTACAAATTGCAGAGAACGTGCTCGTGCGAGAAGCGAGCGCTTACGGAGCGATGAGCTACAAGAACAGGAGACCAGGTTCCTCCCGTCGGTTCTAATGAGACAGAGGGATCCCGTAATTACCTTCCAGATCACGGAGTCGAACGCAGTGCCGTTGAACTTATCAGGCATTCCAGCGGCGGAGATCTTCGGCCCGAGGAGAGTCACAAACTCCTCAAAGTCCACCTGACCGTCCCCTGAGAGAGAGAGAGAGAGAGAGACAGAGAAATGACTGAAACGAACCCTCATCAATTATTCTGCTAGAACACGTTCCACTTCTACCTCACACTGAGTGTAAGAGTAAAGAGTTAGACATCTTGAGCATCTCAGCATATAATCCCGTCCTATGTGAACAAAGAAATTGATTTCACACTTATTAAAAATACCATGATACTGTGTTTTGTCTCTGGGCGTAGACACATCTTGTAGGGAGTCAACGTTCCCCGCTGTCCTCCACCACGTTCTAATCCTCATACTTAGGATTTTGCATATAAAAGCACAACTCACTTTAACTCACTTTAACTTTTAACTTATAAGACCATTTCAGTTCATATCTGTTAGTGCAATAATTGTACAGTTCTCCTATTTTCATAATTTAGTGTAAATACATAGTTAAAATTTATTTTTATTTTATCATTATTTTATTTTTCTTATCCTCTTAATTTTAAACTTTATGTGGAGAAGTCAGGAAAGAATGTCACTGCTGGCTGTACAATGTACTGTATATCTATGCATGTGACCAATAAACCTGATTCTGATTCTGATTTATCATATTAACGCGGCACATGACACCTACACAAACGTCTGAAGATACATCACCTTTAAAGCAACATCAGATTGGCCCTTCCATAAACTGCTTCCACAAGATAAGACACATGCAGCACAGCTGTCCAAAACACATGACTGTGTCCTGAAACGTTTGACGTGTCCTGAAACGTTGTTCCACGTAGTCTAGTGTGCTTCATGAGGGCCCTTACCGTCCATGTCCAGTCTCTGAATGATGACCTCCAGCTCCACTTCATTAGGCATGTAGCCCAGCGAGCGCATGGCCATCCCGAGCTCCTGCTTAGAGATGAAGCCGTTTCCATCGCGGTCAAACACCTTGAACGCTTCGCGAATCTCTGAGGAACATATATAAAAATAAAAATAAATGTATATTTATATATATATATATATATATGCGGTCGTGTAGTGGTGTCATGTTCTCCTGTCAGCGCTAGTGATTCCCGGTTCGAATCCCCATCTGGGTGGAGTTTCCATGTTCTCCCCATGTCTGCGTGGGTTTTCCTCCTGGTTCTCCGGATTCCTCCCACAGTCCAAAAACGTGGATCAAGTCAATTGAGTTCTCCAAATTGCCCCATATAGAGTGTGTCTGTGTGTTTTTCTGTGTTCTCAGCGATAGATTGGTGCCCTGTCCTGGGTGTATCTGCCCAGTGCCCGAAATGTTCTCCCCTGGATGGGTATGGGTATATATATATATAAAAAATTGGGTCATTTATTGGACGCTTTTATGCAAAGCGACTTACAAGGTGAACACTGGGTTCATCACAACATCCCTGGAGCAATGAGGGTTAAGGGTCTTGCTCAAGGACCCACACTGGTAACTTCAGTGGACCTGGGATTTGAACCCCCCAACCTTCAGATTGATAGCCCAACACCCTGACCACTGAGCCAACCCGCCCCTATATATATATTTTATAGAAATCCCCTTAAGACGTCTGTTCCAAATTTACAGAGGATGTTAAAGAATGTCATGGATAACAAATCCTAAAGTCCATTTCTGTTCTTCACAGCTCAAAGTTCATGATGTCAAGAAGTTAACTTTTTACTTTCTTTTTTTTTTTTTTTTGATTAAAACACCCGTGCTACACCCTGAAAGCTCCACCGCCGCCGCCGCCACGCCGCGCCGCTCGACTGCCCCATCTCATTGCTATGCATTACGGATTATCACGGGTCACACACAATTTTCCGCACGTCAGGTTAATATATGTCAGGATCGTAATTATGAAATATGTGGCCCCTCGTAAAGCGTGCGGCTGCTTCCAGCGCCGTTAATGTATTGAATTGTCTTGCCAGTATGTGAACAGCGACCGTAATGTGCGCTAAAGTGCCGTTTCCACTGTGAATATGATAAACGACGAGGCGCCTGCCAGGCGGGGGTGGGGGGGGTGGGGGCAGTAAACAACACAACTGTTGCACTTCAGCGGGCAGATACAGAAACTACTGAACTTTAAGAATTATACATATATATATATATATATATATATATATATATATATATATATATATATATATATATATATATATACTGTATATATATATATATATATATATATATATATTTAGGGCGGCACGGTGGCATAGTGCTTAGCATGTTCTCCTCTCAGCGCTGGGGATTCCCGATTTGAATCCCAATCTGGGTGGAGTCTGCATGTTCTCCCCGTGTCCGTGTGGGTTTCCTCCGGGTTCTCCGGTTTCCTCCCACAGTCCAAAAAACATGGATTAAGGTCAAATGAATTCTCCAAATTACCCCATATAGAGTGTGTGTGTGTGAGTGAGAGTGTGTCCAGTGATAGATTGGCGTCCTGTCCTGGGTGTATCTGCCCAGCGCCCGAAACGTTCTCCCCTGGATGGGCATGGGGAACCCCCCCGCGACCCTAGTACAGGATAAAGTGGAAGATAATGGATGGATGGATATATACATATATTTTATAAGGGGTTTACTCAATAGTTTTGGAGTTTGTCCAGCGGACTCTGTGACCATAGAGTTAAAGGAGTTAACGTCATCTCATCATCGTCCACTTAATCCAACATTCTGGGCCAGGGTGCCTAGGGTCTGTATTAGGGTCGCAGGTTCCTCATGTCTATCCAGGGGAGAAGGTTTCACCAATGGTGGGCAAATTCACCAATGTATTGCCGGGCAGTCACACAGACACATCATATAGGGGCAATTGAGAGCAGCCAATTTACCTTGAGCCCATGTTTTTTGGACTGTGAGAGGAAACCCATGCATACATGGCGAGAACATGAAAACTCCACCCAGATTGGGATTGGAACCTGGGACCACGCCGCCCGCATTAAGACCGCGACCTCCCTATCGAGTTTAAATAGCGTGACGGAGTGAGTTCGGTCTTATTTCGAATGAAACGTGGAATCTAAATAAAGACCGAGAGACGAGAGCTTCATTGGAAGCAGAATCCTGAGGTGCGTCGGAAAGCGTGCGAGGTAGCCGAGGTGAATAACCACGGCGATTATGATCAGAGCGCTGAGGAGGAGGGCACCGAGGTCTGGCTGAAGGCGAGGAACCGAAATAGACTTTAAACACAGAGAGCATTAAAGCGGAGTGAGGAAGCGAGTCAGATCAAAGGAACGTCATTAATCTTTTGTAGGCCTCCATTTTTCTTTGTGAGCACTATATACAGACATTAAAGCTACAAAGCGAGCGTAGTTGGGTTTAATCGGCGCCCAGAGAGGCGGCGTCCTTTCTTCCCGCGTCCTCGCGGTTACTGGAGGATTTAGGGACGCGGTTTCGGGGCTGACTTTTTATTTATTTTTTTTAAAAGCTGAAATAAAAGGCAGTTCTGAGAAATGTGTCTGAGGACGGACTGAGACGATATACAGCGTGATGTAAACATTGGAACTGCGAGTGATTTTCTGAATAAATAACGTGTGAAATGTTACCTTGTTGATATTTATGAACGTCTCATGGGTGCACACACACACACACACACACACACACACACACACACACACACACACAGAGTAACTAATGTTGTTGTGTGTTTGTCGTGGTTTTATTGAACCCTTGGCCTTTTGTTCACCATCTTCTTTGCTAAACAGGTGGTGTTGGAGGGTCACTGAGGAAACACACACACACACACACACACACACACACACACACACACACACACACACACACACACTCACTCCATTTGAAGTGTCTTACTTCAAAGCTGTAATAATGTGCATCGCGACTCCAGCAGCGATAACTTCAAGACAGAGACATGAAAGTGACCCTGATGGAGTGTGAGTGAGTGTGTGTTTGTGTGTGTGTGTGTTTGTGTGTGTGTGTGTGTGTGTGTGTGTGTGTGTGTGTGTGTGTGTGTGTGTGTCGGGTTAAAGTGGTGAATGTATCTGCAGAGACGCACAAACACACACTTAGTGTTTAGCATGTTCGCCTCTCAATGCTGGGGGATCCAGGTTCGAATCCCAATCTGGGTGGAGTTTGCATCTCCCCGTGTCCGCGTGGGTTTCCTCCGGGTTCTCCGGTTTCCTCCCACAGTCCAAAAAACATGGATTTAGGGTGAATTGGCTGCTCTGAATTGCCCCTATATACTGTACGTGTGTGTGTGTGTGTGTGTGTGTGTGTGTGTGTGTGTGTGTGTGTGTGTGTGTAAGTGAGTGTGTGTGTATCCAGCAATGTATCGGCACCCTGTCCGATCTGCCCAGCACCCGAAACGTTCTCCCTTGGATGGGCAAGGGGAACCAGGAACCCCCCCCTCCACTTATTATTAAGTAGATAATGAATGAATGAATAATAATAACAACCCCCGCAGTTCAATTGTCTTTTCCAGCAAATACTTTTGACCAATAGATGACTAACATGTCCCCCGTGACCTGAGTGTAGATAACGAGGGGATAACGAGACAAGATGAATCAAATATTATTAATAGAAATACTTTATTAATTTTTTTTTTTATCTAATTTCTATTAAGGGCGGCACGGTGGCTTAGTGGTTTGGCATGTTCTCCTCTCAGTGCTAGGGATTCCCGGTTCGAATGCCCATCTGGGTGGAGTTTCCATGTTCTCCCCGTGTCCGCGTGGGTTTCCTCTGGGTTCTCCGGTTTCCTCCCACAGTCCAAAAACATGGATCAAGTCAATTGAGTTATATAGAGTGTGTCTGTGTGAGTGAGTGTGTGCCCAGTGATAGATTGGCATCCTGTCCTGGGTGTATCTGCCCAGCGCCCGAAACGTTCTCCCCTGGATGGGCATGGGGAACCCCCCCCCCCCCGCGACCCTAATATAGGATAAAGCGGGAGATAATGAATGAATTTCTATTAAACAAATGAATTTTCTTCCTTCTTCGTTCTCTCGGTGCTAAACCTCTAATCCTTAATATTCAGTTAACTCTCTTTATTTATCCTCTTTATCTCTCTCATCTTCCCTCCCGAATCCTTCTGTCCCATCACCCCCGTCCTCGACCTCCACCTCCGTCACGACAGCGTCGCTCACCAACCCTCACAAATCGATGTCTTCAGAAGCGCCGCTAACCTCTCGCGTGAGTCCTCTGCTATATTTAAACCTCGCTGGCAGACTTGATCCATCTTCTCCACTCTTCCAGGACCTTTCTCGAGTCCACAGAACTTCCAAACTCCCAAAAAAAACAGCGGTTTAACGAGTCTCGGGAGTTTCCGTGATGGGTATTAAGCCCTGTTCCAGACTGCCGTGTTACAGAGATCCCTCTGTCCTCTTTGATTCCTCCATGAGTCGCTTTAACGTTCAGATGGAGTTTCAAAGTCAGAGAACTAACTTCATTGACGAAGTTTCAGCTTGAGGATTCACTCAGCGATCACGCTGTAATCAGACTCATCCATCTGCGGTAAGGATGACCTCACTGTCTGATTACTGCGGTACTGATGATGCTGTTTACTGTGATGTCATGAACCATACTACCACATACTGTCCTGCTGTACCATCATCCATCATTACTACTATTAATTATCATTCATCATACTACTATTAATTATACAACTGTTCCATCAAACACCATACTACCATTTACCTTAATAATGTACCATTATTTATCATACTATTATTTTAAAAAATCATACTACCACATACTGTCCTGCTGTACCATCATTCATCATACTATCATTCATACTATTATTAATTATACAACTGTTCCATCAAACACCATACTACCACATACTGCCCTGCTGTACCATCATTCATCATACTACTATTAATTATCATTCATCATACTACTATTAATTATACAACTGTTCCTTCAAACACCATACTACCATTTACCTTAATAATGTACCATTATTTATCATACTATTATTTAAAAAAAATCATACTACCATTTACCTTAATACTGTACTATTATATATTAAACTATTATACAATAGTACACCATGCATCATACTACTATTAAACAGACCATATTTACCATACTACTGTACTACCATCTATTATAATATACTATTATACTATATATTATACGTTATAATACCGTTTACCATAATACTGTACTATTATTTAATAAACTACTACCATAGTACACCATGCATCATACAACCATTAACCATACTACCATACCATCATTCACCCATAATTACAATTGTACTATAATACTGTACCATCATTTATTATACTACCATTTACTATACTACAGTTCCATCATACACCACACTACCAAATACGTTAAGACTGTCCATGTTTCATCATACTATACTACTGTACCTTAGTATTCTCTACACCATACTATTATTAACCATACTATCAAACCATCATTCATCCACAACCACAATTTACCATCCTACTGTACTACCATCTATTATACTGTTACATTATACTTCATAATACCATTTACCATAATACTGTACTATTATTTAATAAACTATGATACCATAGTACACCGTGCATCATACTATTAACCATACTACTCTGTTATAATTTATTATACTACCATTTTTTATACTACTGTACCATCATACACCACACACTACCAAATACCTTAAAAATGTACTAATATTTATTAAACTACTGCCGTACTACTAACCACACTACCATGCTATCATTCACCCACAACTACAATTTACCATACTACTGTACAACCATCTATTATACTACTGTTCCCTCACACTCCATACTACCAGATACCTTAATACTATACTATTATTTATCATTATTTACTATGCTACTGTATTATAGTACACCAAACTACTATTAATCATACCACCATACGATCATTCACCTATATCTACAATTTGCCATAATACTGTATTATTATTTATTATACTACTGTACACCATAATATACTCCGCCATAATGTATTATACTACTGTGCCATCACGCACAATACTACCATTAACCATAATACTGTACCATAATTCATTCATTCATTCATTATCTTCCACTTTATCCTATATTAGGGTCGCAGGGGGGTTCCCCATGCCCATCCAGGGGAGAACGTTTCGGGCGCTGGGCAGATACACCCAGGACAGGATGCCAATCTATCGCTGGGCACACACTCACACACACAGACACACTCTATATGGGGCAATTTGGATAACTCAATTGACTTGATCCATGTTTTTGGACTGTGGGAGGAAACTGGAGAACCCGGAGGAGACCCACACTGACACCGGGAGAACATGGAAACTCCACCCAGATTGGGATTCGAACTGGGAATCCCTAGTGCTGAGAGGAGAACTTGCCAACCACTAAGCCACCATGCCACCCCATCTATGAATATGATATAGAATATTAAACTATGTATAACATTCATTCATTCATTCATTCATTATCTCCCGCTTTATCCTCTATTAGGGTCGCGGTGGGGTTCCCCATGCCCATCCAGGGGAGAACGTTTCGGGCGCTGGGCAGATAGACCCAGGACAGGGCGCCAATCTATCACTGGGTACACACTCACTCACACAGACACACTCTATATGGGGCAATTTGGAGAATTCAATTGACTTGATCCATGTTTTTGGACTGTGGGAGGAAACCGGAGAACCCGGAGGAAACCCACGCGGACACGGGGAGAACATGGAAACTCCAACCAGTTTGGGATTTGAACCGGGAATCCTTAGTGCTGAGAGGCGAACGTGCTAAACCACTAAGCCGCCGTACCGCCACACCATAATATACTCTACCATAATGTATTATACTACTGTATGCCATCATACACAATACTACCATTAACCATAATACTGTACCATAATTCATCTTACTAATATTTACTATACTATTATACCATAGTACATCCAATACCATACTTCTATTAACCATACTACCATAACATACCGAGTTGCCTCACTACTGTACAACCTGAACTGTATTATTAAAGCAAACTCAATGCAAACAAAGCGTACAGGCTCTCCGTTGTTTCTGATCAATCTGAGCGCATTTTAAATGATGTGGGATGATTAATAACTGCACCGCGGATGCGTCGCCTCAAAACAGGATACATTCACTGACGCACAATTTGTCAGTTACACTTTCGCTCATCCATCACCATTTACCCACAGGATCACCGATCGGATGTTATTTATGTAGCAATCATTTCTCCTGCAGCTCAAACCCCGGTGTGGCGTTGCAGTCGTAGGTGGCACGAGTCTGTCAGGCAGTTTTTACTTTCGCTGGAGGGTCGGATAACGTTCCCGTCTCTCAGCAACATCCCGAGAACAGGAAGGCTTTACTGCACGCGATAAAACGGGCTGGGTGTGTGCTGCAATGCCGTGTTCGTCTGATTATCAGGAGCTTCATCACGACTGGATTCATTGGGTTTTGAGGTTCTGATTTCTGGTTTCTAAACATGTGATCTTGAAATCTTCCTCTGTCAATGCGTCAGACACGTCTTTTATTGACAGTGCAGTAAGACAAGTACTAACTCTTTGCAAACCTCTGAGTATACCTCCACCTCGCACTCGCCAGCTCTTTGTTCTGCCCTTCGATTCGGACTCGGATCTCTGATCCCATGGAGATGCTTGTCCGTCGGTTCTGGCTCTGATCTATCTGAGGTTCGTCGGTCTTACACTGCGTGGATTTGTCTTATTGGCAAAATAAACAGTGTTTCCTACGCAATCACTCCAAGTCCTCAAAGTAAACATTGGTTCAGGGCTACCAGGTGATTTTTGGGCGGACTCAAGGAATAAACACACATTCAGACCTTGTGAGCCTCATTGTCTGAAGCGTTGTCCTAATCTGGGGAGTGCCTCAAGTTGGCACGTATCTGCCAACCAGAAGCAGTTAACACACGTGGCAAACGGCCCAGATGAACTTGGGACACGTGGGCCGGTTCTGGAGGTTCTGATGTTCCTCCTCAATAATAAAAAGGGAAGTTCATATTCATCTAGGGGTGGCATGGTGGCTTAGTGGTTAGCACGTTCTCCTCTCAGCGCTAGGGATTCCCGGTTCGAATCTCCATGTGGGTGGAGTTTCCATGTTCTCCCCGTGTCCGCGTGGGTTTCCTCCGGGTGCATCCGGTTTCCTCCCACAGTCCAAAAACATGGATCAAGTCAATTGAGTTCTCAAATTGCCCCATATAGAGTGCGTCTGTGTGAGTGAGTGTGTGCCCAGCGATGGATTGGCGCCCTGTCCTGGGTGTATCTGCCCAGCGCCCGAAACGTTCTCCCCTGGATGGGCATGAGGAACCCCCCCCCCCCGCGACCCTAATATAGGATGAAGCGGAAGATAATGGATGGATGGATTTTCATCTAAAACATAACCTCGTATCTGTAACGTGAGAAAGTTTCAAACCGGAAAACCTGCTGATTTTTTTCCCACCGCTCAGAACATTTAACCCAAATAAGTTTCGTGAGTAAAACGCAGCGGCCTTTGTTAGCGCACATGCTCAAAACGAGACGACAGAAGCCTGACTCGAGTGGAAAGCCGGCGCCTGTCAAGAAAACCACAAAGGAACGCTGAAGCAGCCTCCGCCGAACTTCTTACAGGAGCTGACAGACTGTAAACGGGAACGGCGAGCGGGCGAGCGCCTAATATACAAAGTCAACGCGCCATCATCAAGATCTTTATCAGTTCCTTCGAGTCTGACGCCGCATGATTCAGCAGATTATAAAGAACGACTCGCTCACACTCGGCCATTTGATTCACGCAGATAAAACTAAATCAAATCTGAAGGGGGCGCATGGAGGAAAGCCAAAAACATCACTGTTTTATTGTTAAATTATGAGGTATGGTCATAGTTATGGTTAGACCAGTAGTATCTATGGTTACGGTTTGGGTAAGTCTCTACATTTTAATGGTGAAGTCCCCACAATGCATAAAGACACACACACTGTAAGACCTAAAGGTTTTTAAGGATTAATTAAATCAATTAAATCATATTTTAATAGCGTTTTTTATATATAATCGTCTCAGGTAAGACAAAACGAGGAAGAGGTCATGCATTCGGGATCAATAGACCTTGGAATCATTAAAAAAAAAAATAAAAAAAAAAATAAACCTTGACAATAGTCAGATAAACAAGCCATAAACTGTAAACTAAATAATTATATACAGTGAGTGAGCCGCCGTTAAAATCAATACATTATTAAACCAGTTGCTTCATTCGGTTCGATAAACGTAATCATTTCATTCAGCCGTTTTCTTCCACCTAATCCTCTACTAGGATCAGGGTGGGGGGGCTTACCAACACACACACGCACACACACACACAAACACACACTCACACACAACATGGGGCAATTTAGAGCATTCAATTTACCTTAAATCCATGATTTTGGACTGTGGGAGGAACCTGGAGGAAAGCCACGCAGACACCAGGAGAACATGCCAACCACAACACCACAATGCCATGAGCCTAATAATTTATTAATGAAAATCCAGTCAATAAAAAATACTTAGTAAGGGGGGAAAAAAAAAAAAAAAAAAAAAAAATATATATATATATATATATATATATATATATATATATATATATATATATATATATATATATATATATATATATATATATATATATATATATATATATATACACACACATACTGTATATATACTGTATATATATATATATATATATATATATATATATATATATATATACACACACACACATAGATACATATAGATACATATACAAATACACACACACATTCATTCATTCATTATCTTCCGCTTTATCCTATATTAGGGTCGCGGGGGGGTTCCCCATGCCCATCCAGGGGAGAACGTTTCGGGCGCTGGGCAGATACACCCAGGACAGGACGCCAATCTATAGCTGGGCACACACACACTCACACACACACACTCTATATGGGGCAATTTGGAGAATTCAATTGACTTGATCCATGTTTTTGGACTGTGGGAGGAAACCGGAGAATCCGGAGGAAACCCACGCGGACACGGGGAGAACATGGAAACTCCACCCAGATGGGGATTCGAACCAGGAATCCCTAGCGCTGAGAGGAGAACATGCTAACCACTAAGCCACCGTGCCGCCTACACACACACATATATACATATATGTGTGTGTGTGTGTGTGTGTACACAGTGTAATATATATATATATATATATATATACACACACACACTCATCTGTCCATCAGCTCAGATCCATCAAAAGGCATTCATTCATTCATTCATTCCTCCAGCATGCTGCTCTGAGATCATATAACCGCAGAGTGAGGGCGTATAATGCGCGTGACCTGCGTGTTCTCAGGATCCGGGTTCGTCGGCGCTCTTCTCAGGCCGACCTGATTTGACACATTAGCGAAATAAGATGCAACACGCAGCCCTTTAACGAGCCTGAAGCATTAATATTTATAAGCACATTTAATCTATTAGCTGTCACATCGCTCCGCCGATATCTCCAGCGCCTCCAACACAACGCATAATAAAGTTCCAGCAAACTATTTAACATCCCGCACGTCCGGCTCAATTAATCTCACGCCGTGAAGGTGGGGGGGGGGGGTGATTAGAAGATGTAAACCACTGAACTTGTCATTCTGTGGTACGTGTTGTGTCCATCTTCGTCTTCCTCTTCGTCTTTATTAGCCATGAACTCGCATGAACTTGCATGACACAACCCTCACCCTCTACCGGCCCTGGGAACACACAGACTATAGGGGCAATTACGATAGGGGCAAATTAGAGCAGCCAACTCACTTTAATCACTTTGATCCATCTTTTTTGTACTGTGGGAGGAAACCAGAGAACCCGGAGGAAACCCATGCGACACGAGGAGAACATGCAAACTCCACCCAGACCGGGATTCAAACTGGGTATCCCCAGCGCTGAGAGGAGAACATGCTAACCACTATACCACCATGCCGCCCAGTACCTGTTAATGCCCATATATGGCAAAAATGCATGAATTTATCGTATAATGTTGTTTAGATGAAACTGCTGCGCCAGGAGAACATGCCAAAGTAAAGAGCAGGCTGAGATTCAAACCCAGGAAACCAAGCCGTGCACCGACAACGTGCTGAAAGTTTTTATAAAGCGTAGTCAAAAATAAATAATTAATGAAGTACACAGCTATGGAACAAGTCGGCAAGCTGAGGAAGAACATGCCAAACTGCAGAATTGGTTTACGTCCAAATGTCCACGACACGCCATTCACACCACCAGCTAAACGACATCATTAATACACTTTCAGAACCGAGGCTTTAAGTTTGAACACATTTGCCCCACAGCCGTCCAATTAGCAGGCAGAGCGGACCGGGGGTTTGCATGTTCTCCCTTCTTGATTGCTGATTGGGTGAGTTTGGTGTAAAAGATTGTGATTGGTTTCCATCGAATCCCAATCTGGGTGGAGTGTCCATGTTCTCCCCGTGTCCGCGTGGGTTTCCTCCGGGTTCTCCGGTTTTCTCACACAGTCCAAAAAGATGGATTCAAGGTGACCTGAATGCTCTAAATTGCCCCATATGGTGATATATGTGAGCCTGCACAAGGAGCTGAGGAGGAGCAGTGGAGTGAGCTCTGTGTTTAGTAAAGTAAGTAAAGAGGAAGCCGGGACAGGAACCGTTCTAATAACGTTACGAACTCGACGTCCTCCCCAGAGAGACGAAGCAAAGTTCAGTTCCAGAGGAAAATGTCAGCCGGCGCGCGGGCCGGGCCGGGACGTGTGATTAATGAAACGGGTCGCCGACACCTTCTGTCACTTAAAAACGAGGCATTTGCATACGACTCCCCGGCGTGTTCCCTGCGCTGCCGTGCCTCGCGGCGATGCAGGTTCTCACGCCGTCTCTCAGCGCGCCGGAACGTTGGAACCATCCACCAGACCGAGTTTATAAAACCAAGATCTCCAGATTCTTAAAGAAGCAACTTAAGACGGAACCCTTCAGAAAGCATTTGCCCTTCTGCCCTGAGTTACTCTCATCACATCTCATTGAGGGTCATGGCGGGGGGGGGGGTTCTCATGCCCATCAGGGGAGAACGTTTCAGGTGACGGGCAGAGGCGCCAATCCATTGCTGGATATCAACAAACACACTCTATATGGGGCCATTTAGAGCTACCAATTCACATTGAATCCATGTTCTTGGGACTGTGGGAGGAAACTGGAGATCCCGGAGGAAACCCACGTGGACACGGGGAGGACATGGAAACTCCACCCAGATTGGGATTCAAACCAGGAATCCCAGCACTGAGAGGAGAACATTCATTCATCCATTATCTTCCACTTTATCCTATATTAGGGTTGCGGGGGGGAGGGGGGGGTTCCCCATGCCCATCCAGGGGAGAACATTTCGGGCGCTGGGCAGATAGACCCAGGACAGGACGCCAATCTATCACTGGACACACACTCACTCACACATACACACTCTATATGGGGCAATTTGGAGAACTCAATTGACTTGATCCATGTTTTTGGGACTGTGGGAGGAAACTGGAGATCCCGAAGGAAACCCACGCGGACACGGGGAGGACATGGAAACTCCACCCAGATTGGGACTCGAACCAGGAATCCCAGCACTGAGAGGAGAACATGCTAAACACTAAGCCACTGTAGCGCCCCCGTCTTCTAATATCTGCTCTCAATGGCTTTCCCTTAAACCTATACTGTGGTCACGGTAGGGGTCTCTATGCCCATCCAGGGGAGAAAGTTTCGGGCGCAATCCATTGCTGGACACACACACACACACACACACACACACACACACACACACACTATATGGGGCAATTTAGAAGGGGGCAATTTAGATCAGCCAGCTCACTTTAAATCCATGTTTTTGGACTCTGGCAGGAAACCGGAGAACCCGGAGGAAACCCATGCGACACGGGGAGAACATGCAAACTCCACCCAGATGGGGATTCGAACCGGGAATCCCCAGCGCTGAGAGGAGAACATGCCAAACACTACACCCCCGTGCAACCCCATCGTCAAACAACCAATAGGATCTTTCTCTCTGTTCTTATCTCCGGTTCTCGTCGGGTCGATTCAGGATTCCAGAGGAACGGCGTTCCGTGTTTACTCTGTAACCGGCACGTCGCGGGGAATTAAACGGTGCTGGGACCCTAAACGGCGTCCTCGTCCCTATAACGCGCCGCGACGCAGGGCCGCCCCGCGCGGTGCGTTGGTCACGGCTCGTCCATCTGCAGAACCGTGACGGAACCTGGAACGCGATCAGATGAGGTTTCCTCGCCGAACTCCCATGCACACGGAAATCCGGCGAGGCCCCTTAGAGCCGGGAGTCAGGACTCGAGTCCCCGCAGTCCCCGGAGTCCCAGATTCAATCAGGGATGCAGGTTCCACCCCGTCCCCTCTGCCAAGCGCCTTAATCAAGCCCCACTCTGCGCGGGAGCGTCGCCGTGCCAACCGAGCGGCACGCCGAGCGCGTGGCCAGGTGCCGGGAACATCTGGGAATTTCCTGATGGCGGCGGCGGCCGGCCCAGAGCGCGTCCCCGGCGCCGCGCGAGGCGTCTCTATACGCAGACGGTAATAAGCAGCTGCACTCTAACCTGACAGCCATTTAGCTGAATGCATCTGCGAGCTTTTCATCTGCGGTTCCGCGGCGCCGGCGTGACAGAACGAGCTGCCAGAAAACGGGTGCATTAACTACCTGCTTTCAACCAACTTTAGTTTCTGAGTAAATTTCCAGAAAGACGAGAACCGGACGATCATTCATTCATTCATTCATTATCTCCCGCTTTATCCTATATTAGGGTCGCGGTGGGGTTCCCCATGTCCATCCAGGGGAGAACGTCTCGGGCGCTGGGCAGATACACCCAGGACAGGGTGCCAATCCATCACTGGGCACACACTCACTCACACAGACACACTCTATATGGGGCAATTTAGAGAACTCAATTAACTTGATCCATGTATTTGGACTGTGGGAGGAAACCGGAGAACCTGGAGGAAGCCCACGCGGACACGGGGAGAACATGCAAACTCCACCCAGATGGGGATTCGAACCGGGAATCCCTAGCGCTGAGAGGAGAACATGCTAACCACTAAGCCACCGTGCCGCCCCGGGCCGATCATAAGAATGCTAAATAATAAACATCTAGGGCGGCAGGGGGGGTTAGTGGTTTGGCATGTTCTCCTCTCATCACTAGGGATTCCCGGTTCGAATACCAATCTGGGTGGAGTGTCCACGTTCTCCCCGTGTCCGCGTGGGTTCCCTCCGGGTTCTCCGGTTTCCTTTCACAGTCCAAAAAACATGGATCAAGGTCAATGGAATTCTCCAAATTGCCCCATATAGAGTGTGTCTGTGTGAGTGAGTGTGTGCCCAGCGATGGATTGGCGCCCTGTCCTGGGTGTATCTGCCCAGCGCCCGAAACATTCTCCCTTGGATGGGCATGGGGTGGGATGTTCCGAACTGCACATACAGAACAGGTTGTTTCGGGTTCCTTCCCAATGCCCGGGTCTGTGGTGGTACGTTGGTCCTGGGTTCTAACGATTCATTAAAATCGGACTGGATTCGGGCGCCTTGTAAAAAAACGTCCAATCAGATAATTGAGACAACGAACACAGAGGCACAGAGACGGGACGCGTGCACCTCTGTGTGTATATTTTATGAGTACGAGCTCGATACGTTCGTAAACGTGGACATTCCGGCATTCCGGCGCTCCCGCTGCGTTCCGGGAAAACATTTCAATCCGATTAATATTAATGTCCTGTAGCTGCAACATTCCACCAAAAAGCAGGTGAGGGCTGCTGCTTAGTGCTACTCCGGGGTGACAGGCAATTACAGTGGGCAGCATAATGAACAAAACCATGCTGTCACACACACACACACACACACACACACACACACACACACACACACACACACACACACACACACACACACACACACACACACACACACACTAAGACCTGCACCTGAATTCAACACCATGCAGCTGGAAGCCATCCACAGATATGAACAGCAAATTGTAAACACTGTCAAGTGAAGACAAACAAACAAACTATGTGGAGAGCACACACACACACACACACACACACACACACACACACACACGCATGCACACACACACACACACACACAGTGACACACACACACACACACACACACACACACACACACACACACAGACTGGAGTTGATTAGCCTCATTTAAATAAAGAGAGACAGGAAGCATGGTCACGCTCGCTCCTTACAGCAAGAAGGTCCCGGGTTCGATTGCAGTGGGGTGAACACGGGTCCTTTCTGTGGGTTCTGCAGATCCCACAGAGGCACGGGGGGGGGGGGGGGGGGGGGCTGGTTGTTCCGCTTTCTCTCACATCCACAGACACGCTGAGGGGTACACTGAATTGTCCCTCCATTAGAGGTGCACTCAAGGCGGTGGACGTCGGAACATTTTAATGAGTTCATTTTTGCATTCACGATGATGTGATTTAGCATGTTCTCCCCTCAGCGCTGGGGGGGGGGGGGATTCCCGGTTTCGAATCCCCATCTGGGTGGAGTTTCCATGTTCTCCCCGTGTCTGCGTGGGTTTCCTCCCACAGTCCAAAAATATGTATCAAGGTCAATTGAATTCTCCAAATTGCCCCATATAGAGTGTGTCTGTGTGAGTGAGTGTGTGCCTGCCCCCCCGCCCGGAAGATGATGAATAAATGCATAATAACCTCCACGGTGGCTTAGTGGTTTGGCATGTTCTCCTCTCAGCGCTGGGGATTCCCGGTTCGAATCCCAATCTGGGTGGAGTTTCCATGTCCTCCCCGTGTCCGCATGGGTTTCCTTCGGGTTCTCCGGTTTCCTCCCACAGTCCAAAAACATGGTTAATTGAGGTCTCCAAATTGCCCCATATAGAGTGTGTTTGTGTGTGTGAGTGAGTGTGTGCCCAGCGATGGATTGGCATCCTGTCCTGGGTGTATCTGCCCAGCGCCCGAGACGTTCTCCCCTGGATGGGCATGGGGAACCCCCCCCCCCATGACCCTTGAAGAGGATCAAGCGGAAGATAATGGATGGATGGAACCTCCACCGGAGTACACATGTGTTTTTCCAGATTTTTTTCCAAATAATTGAACCAACAGCCGACTAACAGACGTGCTGTCCATGGTGCTGAAGTCCTCACTTTCAGTGCTGCATGTCCGCTTTGCTTTAAAAACTATATTAACTTATCACATCGTTATGACAATGATGACATGACTAATGACTAATTAAAGTGCGGAACGTCTCAAATCGACGTGGCGATCCATTTCTGAATGAAACCAGCCCTGCACCATTTTCATCAGCTCATTCTTCAGTGTGCCGCTGATGAACTTCTCAGTCCATTCCCTAATAATCAGGACCGCCGCACATCAGGGGGGACGTTCTCAGCGCCGCAGAGACACTCACAGGGTGGTTCTTGCAACACAGCAGATCAGACACAGCAGTGCTGCTGGAGTTAAAGTGAAAATACTACATCAAAGCAATACATCCAGCCCCCAGCATCCAGCGAGCAGCAGTTTCACGAATAAATCACCAATAAATTATGATTAACACAAACTGCGCAGCAATAGGTGAGCTTCTGATCTGACTCTACCTCCTCAAGATGATGCAATGAGGTGAACAGAGTGCACGGCGAGGGGCACGGTGTCCGGAAGCTTCAGCAGCTCTGACGAATCTGAACAAATCCTACTGGAAAAACACTCAGTGACACACCACCACCACCACATCAGCGTCACTGCAGTGTGGCAACACAACCACCAATCAATTAATACCTGCTCTGTAGCGGGCTGATTGATTAGAAGACAAGTACAGTACAAAGAGAGGACTGCAGTAGAACTACAGTATTAACAAGAAAAGTGTAAACTTAACACAATATTGTTTTATATATATATAAAAAAAACATAACTAATAGACTATTTCCTCTTTAAAAAAAATATGGGCCAAATTTTGTTTTATATTATTTCCAGCATAAAAAAAAATCGGTGAATCAATAAAACCTGTTTGAATAAATAGAACGACTGTCTGTCTATTTAAGATGTGTGGATTTATTTTCACTAATCAAGTCTTATTCTCTTCCAATATTTGTGCTAGGATGTATAAACTAATATTATAAACTGAACACAACTACAGCTAAAAAAATATGGAACCAACCCAAACTGATAAAGTATTAAGATAAAACTGATTAATAAATCATTAGTCCGAATATTAGCAACAAGTAAGAGAATGCAGCCCAATGAGGATTTGCTCATCACTGTGGCATTAAAATAAAGAAAGAGATTAAATAAAGCCGAGCAGAAAAATCACTTACATAGTCTTCTGCTGCACAAAAAATCAAATCATTAATATTCATTAGCTGTTATTTTTATGATCTGGAACTTTCTCCTATCTTAAATATAAACATTGTGTGTTATTAAAAGCTTGTGGCCAATATTATTAATATTATTATTATTATTATTATTATAATTATGCCCAGCGATAGATTGGCACCCTGTCATGGGTGTATCTGCCCAGCGCCCGAAACGTTCTCCCCTGGATGGACATGGGGAACCCCCCGCGACCCTAATATAGGATAGAGCAGAAGATAATGAATTAATTAATTAATTAATTATTATAATTATTATTTCTTTATCCAAATTGTTTTATTTTCCAATTTTATTACATTTTAATGCGTAACGAGGTCTGTATACTGACGCCTTCACCCATCGATGATAAAATAGACCCACGTTGCCATGAGAGTACTGTTGTGTGTGTGTGTGTGTGTGTGTGTGTGTGTGTGTGTGTGTGTGTGTGTGTGTGTGTGTACGATATTTTGTCATTAAGAGAAAAAAAAAAACGGTCACAGGAG
The DNA here is from genome assembly GCA_019802505.1 of Corydoras sp. C115. NCBI lineage: Eukaryota > Metazoa > Chordata > Actinopteri > Siluriformes > Callichthyidae > Corydoras > Corydoras sp. C115. The sequence goes on along the minus strand of JAFMOC010000244.1, from coordinate 284,253 downwards.
AGTTACCCACAATAAAGACCAGTGATAATGAAGAGATGTACATTCTTTCTGCACTGTTCTAATGTATATGAGCGACCACGTTGTTTTGAACGTGTGTATTTTAACATCATCTGCATCATCACACTTCAAACGGACTTGAATGCGCACCGCCGCGGGGTTTGTTTTCCTCACAAGCTTCACGATCCATTTCATTATTCAGGATGAAAGTTCTGCCGCGTTGGGTTCTGGAGGTTCTATCTGCAGAACAGGTGCCGCCGCTCTCAGGGTTTGGGACGCAATGGAGGCTGCGATCCACGCATGCGGCACCGCGCGCAGAGCCGTTACGCACGTGTGTGTGTGCGTGTGTGTGTGTGTGTGTGTGTGTGTGTGTGTGTGTGTGTGCACCTGGCGCAGTGCCACGGACTCACCCTCGACCTCATCCTCAGGTAGGTTGACCGGTGTCCGGTACGAGAGGATGTCCGGGATGGTGCAGATCCCGCGGTACATCAAAGTGGAGGTGACAGGGTGCATGGGCATCTCTGCGACCGGTCCCGATCTTCATAAAGGTCCCGAAAGTCTGCGCGGAGACAACTTTTCCCCCACTTTGTCCAACAGAAGAAGAGGAAGAGGAAGAGGAAGAGGAAGGGTGTTCTCATGCGAAGCCGCGGGGATTAATCCTCACATCAAAGGAACGTGCCGGGGGAGGTCCAGCCACCCGCCGGAAACGCCAAGCCTCAATCAGTCCCGCATTTAGGACAGGACCGCGGGACCGCAGGACCGCAGGACCGCAGGCTTTCAGCTCCGTGCCATCTCCACCATCTGCGGGGCAACTTTCCCTCCGCGCGCTCACCTGCCCCTGACGCACTGAGCGCTGCGCCGCGTGCGCTGTTGCTTTTTCGCTCCGGTTGCCAAGGCGACGCGTGAAGGAGGTCCACTGAATTGGCGGGAAATAACAGAGTGGTACTCATCTGTCCATTAGATACACACACACACACACACAGACACACACACACACACACACACACACACACACACACACACACACACCGTTACAAAGCAAGAACATCGAACGAAACGCATGAAAGCGGGATGCTGCCCTTCTAGATCTTGGGTTCTTTGTTTGGGGATGATGCTCACATCAAAGAAATCTGCCGCAGATTCTTATATATATATATATATATATATAGGGTGGCACGGTGGCTTAGTGGTTGGCATGTTCTCCTCTCAGCGCTAGGGATTCCCGGTTCGAATCCCCATCAGGGTGGAGTTTGCATATTCTCCCCGTGTCCGCGTGGGTTTCCTCCGGGTTCGCCGGGGTTCCTCCCACAGTCCAAAAACATGGATCGAGCTCAATTGAGTTCTCCAAATTGCCCAGTTTGCCAGTGTCCAGTGATAGTTTGACGTCCTGGGTGTATCTGCCCAGCGCCCAAAACGTTCTCCCCTGGATGGGCATGTGCCAAAACCTTCTCCCCCCCCCCCCGCGACCCCCGCGACCCTGATATAAGACAAAGTGGATATACGTATGGGCAGCACATCTGCCTCTCAGCACTGGGGGTATCCAGGTTTGAATCCTTATCTGGCTGGAGTTTCCATCTTCTCCACCTGTCCGCATGGGTTTCCTCTACCCCCCCCCCCCCCCCCCCCCCCCAAAAAAAAAAAAAAAAAAAAAAAAAAAAAAAACATGGATTCGAGGGCTGCTCTAAATTGCCCCCATACAGAGTGAGTGTGTACCCAGCAACAGTGTGGCGCCCAGTCATGTGCCACAAATGTTTTGTGCATGAAAACTTCCCCCCCCCTTCATCCTGCGATCCTAGTATAGAATTTAGTAAACAATAATATATGAATGGATATGTAAAATCAGACAGCATGCTGCAGAATTATTATTGTCATTCATTCATTCATTAGCTTTCACTAAAATCCTATACTAGGGTCATGGGGGGGGGGAGTTCCCCATGCCCATCCAGGGGAGAACATTTTGGGCGCCGGGCAGATACACCCAGGACAGGACGCCAATGTATTGCTGGGCACACACTCACTCACACTCTATATGGGGCAATTTAAAGCATTCAATGTACCTCAAATCCATATTTTTGGACTGTGGGAGGAACATGCAAACTCCACCCAGATTTGGATTCGAACTGCTGAGAGGCGAAAGTGCTAACCACTAAGCCACCGTGCCACCCTTTATTATTAATATTGTTATGATTATTTTCCTTATGTACAGGATTATTCTCAGTAGATCAGAGATTCAGAGGGATTTAAAAACCTGATGAACAAACTCATATCGGCACACCGTCACGACATTATCACTGCAATGCAGAGAACCATCCACCTCCCAAATACTACTGTTATTTATATATTCATTCATTCATTGTCTTCCGCTTTATCCTATATTAGGGTCGCGGGGGGGGGGGGGGTTCCGCATACCCATCCAGGGGAGAACGTCTCGGGCGCCGGGCAGATACACCCAGGACAGGGCGCCAACCCATCGCTGGACACACACTCACTCACTCACACAGACACACTCTACATGGGGCAATTTGGAGAACTCAATTGACTAGAGCCACGTTTTTGGACTGTGGGAGGAAACCGGAGAACCCGGAGGAAACCCACGCGGACACGGGGAGAATATGGAAACTCCACCCAGATGGGGATTCGAACCGGGAAACCCTAGCGCTGAGAGGAGAACGTATTAAACCACTAAGCCACCGTGCCGCCACTGTTATTTATATATTTATGGCTTCCCAATCAATAAAACATCTACATCTCAGACCCTCAGCTCATCCATTTGTATTCATCATAATGAAGGGGGGGGGGGGGTGCACACACACACACACACACACACACACACACACACACACATTACAACGTCTCACCAAACTGCGCGGGATGTTTACGACCACAGCTGTCGTCTTGAACGGACGCTTTCCCAGCCCTGTCGTGATTTTCAATCCGCTTCACTGTCAACCCGCTTCAAACTGTAACTAAATTATATTTGGGCTAAATTGTGTCTCTGGACCCAGGGGCCCGGCGCCCATTCGGCCCGATGTGATTACAAATAACCCAGTCGACGGCGTAACTCGATCCCGCGCCGCCGTCTCGCAGGCCGCCGCTCGGCATCGCCGTTCCAAACGCTAGATGTGATTAATGACCTGGTGGCAGGAAGGCAGATCATCGTCTCCCCCTCACGAAGACGAGCTCGCGGCTCGCAGGACCCGGACATTTGCATTGGGTAATTTATTCAGATGGAACTAAAGAGCAGAATTAAGACGCGCTCCCTCGGGGGAGTGGAGTCTGTCCACACTGTTGCTCCGTCTGACGAACCCGAGCCGCGGAATTAAGGCAACAGGATTTCTCATTAAGGCAGCTGAGGGTTGTTCGGGGTTCCCGGTGGATTAGTTTTATTTATTTTCTTGTTTTTTTTTTTTTAGACTTATTTATTTCTTGCTCCGCCGTTCTTTCTAATTTCTTGAGGAAGCGAGGATCGGTGCGAGCGCTCAGGGTTTCTATTCCGGGGGAACAGGTGGCCCTGTTTTAATAAGCGATGCTGTGCGTTAACCCGTCTGTTTAACTCGGAGACGGTCGATAGAGTTTAAGACTCGAGACATTTTCCGTCTTCTAATGAAGTTCTGACAGAACCAAGAAGTCTGTTTTAGTAAAATAAGTTCCTGGCCATACCCAGCGATGGATTGGCGCTCTGTCCTGGGTGTATCTGCCCAGCGCCCGAGACGTTCTCCCCTGGATGGGCATGGGGAACCGCACTGCGACCCTAATAGAGGATAAAGCGGGAGATAATGAATGAATGAATGAGTTCCTGGCCAACTAGATGGGCGGCATGGTGGCTTAGTGGTTGGCATGTTCTCCTCTCAGCGCTAGGGATTCCCGGTTCGCATCCCCGTCTGGGTGGAGTTTCCATGTTCTGCCCGTGTCCGCGTGGGTTTCCTCCGGATTCTACGTTTTTAATACAACATGGTGACCTTTCATTTATCCATTATCTTCCGCTTTATCCTCTATTAGGGTCGCGGGGTGGGGGGGGGTTCCCTATGCCCATCCAGGGGAGAACGTTTCGGGCGCTGGGCAGATACACCCAGGACAGGACGCCAATCTATCTCTGGGCACACACTCACTCACACAAACACACTCTATATGGGGCAATTTGGAGAACTCCATTGACTTTATCCATGTTTTTGGACTGTGGGAGGAAACCAGAGAACCCGGAGGGAACCCACGCGGACACGGGGAGGACATGGAAACTCCACCCAGATGGGACATGGTGATCTGTTGTCTTCTTTACTTCGGGGGGGGGGGGGGAGGTCCATGAGAGAACGGCTTCCTCTTTATCTTTGGGGTTAGGTACAAACCGCCCCCCCCCCCCACCGCACGTCCCCGCACGAGCCATCAATTCTGTTTACTCCTATCCCTGCCTTTTGTCGCCGTGTTTGCTGACATTTGCAAGCAGGTGTTCGATCCCCTCAAGGTGCCGCCGCACTCACAAATCATTGTTAAAAAAAACCCCACTCCGGGCGCGGAGTCCTCGTCCTGCGTCTCGCGCAGACAGACGCGCCGTCGTTACGGAGGGATCTGCGGGCTCATGATGGATCTGCGGGCCCAAGCGCCGCGGCGGCTGCTGCCACCTGTGGAGACGGGATGCAGCTGTGCAGACGGGGTCCTGATGGACCATTAGAGTCTGGATTCCGTCGGCGTCCATTTCTCTCTCTCTCTCTCTGTCTCTGTGTCTCTCTCTCTCGAGTGAAGGACGACCTGCTGATGGACGACCCCGCCGCCGGGTTTGATCCACACACAGAGACGCACTTACCCACAGACGAGGGTTATGAAAACGTGGAGGGATTCACCGTCTACTCGCCGTGTCACACGTCACGGATGCCCCCCCCCCCCCCCCGACAGATGCCGGCTCGCACCGTCAGTCACGCCGCCGGCCCCCTCGCCCTCGCGTCGCTCTTCCTGGCAGGGGGCAGTCTCCCAGTCTCCGTCGGCCGAAACCTCAGAGAACCGGGACGCTCTATGAAAGGGAGATATGAACAGAGGACAGCGAGATAAAAGGGAACAAAAGGGAAATGGATTTGGGGGGGGCACCTCTGGCACGGCCATGACAGTTATGTTAAAATGAGATCTGAAGGGGATGAAAGGTTTGGGGGGGGGGGGTGATAAGAAAAACCAACAGGATGTCCCCCGGGAACCCCCCCCCCCCCCCCATATATAGCATTAAATAATGACTGCATTGTATATGGTGGTAATCTGCAGTAGAGCCTATCCCGTCACTCATGGGACTAGGGATTCCCGGTTCGAATCCCAATCTGGGTGGAGTTTCCACGTTCTCCCCGTGTCCATGTGGGTTTCCTCCGGGTTCTCTGGTCTCCTCCCACAGTCCAAAAAACATGGATCAAGTCAATTGAGTTCTCCAAATTGCCCCATATAGAGTGTGTGAGTGAGTGAGTGCTTGCCCAGTGATAGATTGGCGCCCTGTCCTGGGTGTATCTGCCCAGCGCCCCGAAACTTTCTTCCCTGGATGGGCATGGGGAACCCCCCCCCGCGACCCTGGTAGAGCGGAAGATAATGGATGGCTGTATGGATGGATGGAACTTCAGGAGGTCAGAAGTTAGTCTAAAGCTCCGCGGGTCCAACACGTCTTCCTCTCATGGACTCCGGCGCTCGCGGCGTCCTGCCACGACAAGCCGACGGCGCAGAGCGGGTCGTTCGAGACACGCCGCAGATGAAAGGCTAACCTTCTCCACCATTCCGACCGCACAGAATCCTCCACCGCGGGACGCTTCAGAGGAAAGGTCAGCCCGCATCGGACCCATCAATAGCACCTCGGACATCAAGCCCCGGCCGGGGAGCATGCTGGGTAATGGACTGCTCTCAGAGACACCGCTCTCTCACCGGCAGGGCTAAACGCTTCACACGGAGGGAACGGCATGCTGGGTACTGAGGTGACAGTGTAGTGGGCCATACCTGTATATACACATATATATACACACACATATATATACACACACATTATATATATATATATATATATATATATATATATATATATACATATATATACATATACACACATATATACATACACACACACATATATACACACGCACACACACACATATATATATATATATATATATATATATATATATATACTGTACATATATATATAAATATATATACATATATATATATATATATATATATATATATATATATATATATATATATATATATATATATACACACACACATATATATACATCCATTATCTTCCACTTTATCCTCGATTAGGGTCTGGGGGGGGGGGTTCCCCATGCCCATCCAGGGAAGAACGTTTTGTGCGCTGGGCAGATACATCCAGGACAGGGCTCCAATCCATCACTGTATATATATGTGTGTATGTGTGTGTGTGTGTGGGGGGGGGGGGTGTAGGTCCTGTGAACGAGAGGCAGGGGTAGGAGGGCAGATCAGATGAACGGAGTCACCTGCCTCCACCTTAACGAGCTTAACGATCTCTCTTTCTCTGGAAGCAGGCAGCAGACGAGCCGACGCCATGTTCCTGTCTCTTCTGCAGGTTCTCCACCTCCTTCAGCCTCCTCACTGCACACAGGAGGAAAGAAAAGCAGACATATTATGGGATGGCAGGTGTTTCCACTTACCTAATCTGCTCTCTGCTTCATGTTTAGGACCCCCCCCCCCCCATCACATCCTCACGCCACACTATATATACACACATCAATCCATTCATTATCGTCTACTAGGGTCGAAAACAGGGTTCCCCCCCATGCCCATCCAAGGGACGACTCGGGAGCTAGTCAGATACCAGGATAGGGCCACACACTCACACGGACACAAACGCACTCAATATGGGGCAATTTGGAGAATTCAATTGACCTTGAATCCATGTTTTTGGACTGTGGAAGGAAACGGGGAGAACATGCAAACTCCACCCAGATTGGGATTCAAACCAGATACCATGCTGCCATGTATAAATATATATATATATATATATATATATATATATATATATATATATATATATATATATATATATATATATATATAAACAAACATCTGTATGATTGACAGCTCGATTCCCAAGCTATACTCGGCTTTAATACCAAATACCATTTAAAAAAAATAATAAAAATCTCAAAGAAGAATGAAAAGCTGAATAAAGCATCTAAACACACACTTCTTATATTAATGCTGCATCGTTGTCCTCCCTCAGGTTCTGCTTCTGTGGAACGTTCTGTGGCTCTGTGTTTAGATTCTTGTTTACGGAGCATCAGAGTGGCAGAGCAAAGGCAGGGGACCGAGCCGAACCTCTACACAAGTTAAAAAGTAAAGAGGTTCAAAGAGCTCCCTCCATCGCGCCAACAAACTCGGAACCAAAGGAGAAAGAGGCAGCCATGTCCCCCGACGATGCAGGTCCACCAGCGTTCATCTACAACGCCTAGCTGAGCCTCTTTGAAGCTGTTGAGGGCAACGTTTTCCCCAAAGTTTGCAGATTTGCTGAGACAGGCACAAACTGACGGGCTTTAAGAACCTCGTGTAAACAGAGACCGGACGCCTGCGGAACATTTTGCGGTATAACGTTCTGCAGAGTGGAAAAGAACCACTTTCTCCTTACAGTGTCTAGAGTACGTATATAGAGAGAAATATGAGGACACACCTTTAAAAAGGATCATCGCAAACAGAGGGGTTCCCCATGCCTATCCAGGGGAGAACGTTTCGGGCGCTGGGCAGATACACCCAGGACAGGGCGCCAATCTATCGCTGGGCACACACTCACTCACACAGACACACTATATGGGGCAATTTGAAGATTTCAATTGACCTTGATCCATGTTTTTGGACTGTGGGAGGAAACCGGAGAACCCGGAGGACCCACGCGGACACGGGGAGAACATGGAAACTCCACCCAGATTCTAATCTGGATCCTCAGTGCCAAGAGGAGAACATGCTAACCACTACGCCACCATGCCATCCGCTTCATAGAACTGTGTTGTTACAATGTGTTGGTATTTGAATTAAAGGAACCGAGTTTAATCATGGGGGTGGCTTAGTGGTTGGCATGTTCTCCTCTCAGCACTGGGGATTCCCAGTTCGAATCCCAAACTGGGTGGAGTCCCCATGCTCTCCCTGTGTCGCCGTGGGTTTCCTCCGGGTTCTCCGGTTTCCTCCCACAGTCCAAAAACATGGATCAAGGTCAATTGAGTTCTCCAAATTGCCCCATATAGAGTGTGTGTGTGTGGGTGAGTGAGTGTCCAGCGATAGATTGGCGTCCTGTCCTGGGTGTATCTGCCAAACACCCGAAACGTTCTTCCCTGGATGGGCATGAGGAACCCCCCTCTACCCCCCCGGTGACCCTAGTGGAGGATAAATCAGAAGATAATGGATGGATGGAGTTTAATCATGTTCTCACCTCACTCGTTGATATTGTTCTCTTCAGTTCATCAGACGGTGAACCCCCCTCCCCCCCCCCGCCACGCTGACCATCAATAAAGATCCGACTCCATTTTTTACAGCATGCGCTGCAGTAATGCGAGTCGGACGCTCCAGCTTCTTCACTGTCCCCTCGTAGCTCGTTAGCGATGGGCGTTCTCATTGTGCATTCCGGCCGAGCGGCGCCTCACTCCGTCGTTCACCTGCAGGCTGTTCTCCCCGGTGCCGCGGCATCCATCAGCCTGGGAGATGACGGTTTCAGTGTTTATGCTGGTGGGCCTCCCGTTCCACTCTTTCGGTAATGATGGAGACTGCCTGCTAGTTATTTAAAAGCTATTTTGCATCTGGCGGCGGGTTTTCACGTTACTTACCGCAGCGCAGTGCAATTTAATGTTTAAACATGTCATGACATCAGCTGGTCAGGACATTATTTTAACATGGGTTTCACATAACGCCAACGTCTCCAGTGGGTCAGTAATGGGCCAAAAGTGGGATAGCAGTGGGACAGCAATTGGCCAACAATGGGCCTGTAATTGGCCAAAAGTGGGATAGCAGTGGGACAACAGTGGGCAAGTAGTTGGCCTGTAATGGGCCAACAGTGGGATAGTAGTGAGATAGGAGTGGGCCAGCAGTGGGCCAAGGGTGGGCCAGCAGTGGGCCTGTAATGGGCCAAAAGTGGGACTGCAATAGGCCAACAGTGGGCCAATAGCGGGCCTGTAATGGGCCAACAGTGGGATAGCAGTGGGCCAATAGCGGGCCTGTAATGGGCCAACAGTGGGATAGCAGTGGGCCTGTAATGGGCCAAAAGTGGGACTGCAATAGGCCAACAGTGGGCCAATAGCGGGCCTGTAATGGGCCAAAAGTGGGACAGCAGTGGGATAGCTGTGGGACAACAGTGGGCCAGTATTTGGCTCGTAATGGGCCAACAGTGGGATAGCAGTGGGATAACAGTGGGCCTGTAATGGGACAGCAGTGTGACAGCAGTGGGCTGGTCCCACTGAGTGACTCCAAAATCTTTCAGAAAGCCTTAATAGAGAAGTGAAAGTGGAAACAAACCCACTGTGTAGGTGTGATGTGTAGGCTTCCTGATACTCTGACTCTGAGTTGACTGATGGAGTCATTTTCTTAGTCGTTGTCAGGTTCAGGGTTCAGGGATTGGAATGATTTAAAGGTAAAGATTTTCGCGGTCCTGCGCGTGCTGGATGAAGCGGGTTCGGACGCGCCGCATCAACACTCCCGACATGTGAAGCACTTGAGACCAAGACTCGATCACCTCAGAATACCAACCAGCTCTGAAAAAAACAGTGATGAATGGAGGAGACAGAACAACTCATGTCTTCTCATCTCCCCGTCGCCCTCCCCACCCCCCCACCCCATCACCCCACCCTCACCCCAAACCCCCGAGCCCCATCAGTGGACAGCAATCTATTTGTGGATGTTTTTAGCACCAAGCTGTGGAACCTTGTCAGAATTCTTGAAGAAGGTTTTAGGCAAAATCTGACAGCTCGGAAAATAAATACGATCGGGATCGGGGTGATTAATCCCACGATGGTGTCTGCGATCATTTTCACGTTTGAAGGTCACAAAATAAAAACACAGACCATTTTCTTTGGATGTATAAAGGCGTGTCTGTGTGCACAGACGATTCCTGACTTGAGCAGATAATCTCTCCTGACTCGACCACCACAGTGCGGCGTCCTCAGCGTACGCGGCGTCACCAAGGTGGTTTACTCTGAGAACTCCACTTTATCCTCTACAATGGTCACAGGGGGTTCCCCATGCCCATCCAGGGGAGAACGTTTCGGGCGCTGGCCAAATACACCCAGGACAGGACGTGAAACTGTCACTGGACACAAACTCACTCACACCCACACACACACACACACTCTATATGGGGCAATTTGGAGAATTCAACTGACCTTGAACCATGTTTTTGGACTGTGGGAGGAAACCGGAGAACCTGGAGGAAACCCACGAGGACACGGGGAGAACATGGAGACTCCACCCAGATTGGGATTCGAACCGGGAATTCCCAAGTGCTGAGAGGAGAACATGCCAACCACTAAGCCACCGTGCTGCCGGATGTGAAATAAATAAATAAATAAATAAAATGCCCTATGACTGTAGCACATGTTAACATTCCTATTGGGGAAAAAGTACAAGAGATTAGGGTTGTGGGGTGGGGGGGGTGCCCATGTCCATCCAGGCTGGGCAGGTACACCCGGCACAGGGCACCAAACCATCGCTGGGCACACACTCACTCACACAGACACACACACACTGCATGGGGAAAATTTAGATGGGGCAATTTAAAGCAGTCAATTCACCTTGAATCTATCGGAGGAAGCCGGAAAACCCAGCGGGAACCCATACAGACACGCTGAGAACATGGAAACTCCATCCAGATCCGGATCGGAAATTCGAACCTGAATCCCTATCGCTGAGAGGAGAACATGCTAAACACCACACCATCATGCCCCCCCCCCCCCCCCCCCCATGGCTAGGTTCTGGATTTGATCTACCTGCGACTGTGAGACCAAATAAAACACCTAGAATTATATAATTCAGGTTTGTCCCAATACTTTTGTTCATACTATGTTAATTAGCGGTATGGGGATTTGTAATCTAATCCACCGGATTAGTAATTCGATTTGGGACGTTATTGGACTTCCGATTTCATTGCTCCGGCTTTAAACAGTAGGTGGTCTCTGGACGCGCTCTCGGCGTGACCTCACCGCAGGACTGGGTATCCGGCGTGCTCGTGTTGCCGTGGTGATTTAATTATATGGACATCCTGAATGGTCTCATCTGGTGGATTGGGTCCATTTGGGAGGGAGAATCGCTTAATTCCTGCTCGCGCCGGTCTTCGTCGGTCGTTACGCGAGGTCAGAGCAACTTTAACGGAGATCCTGATGGGCTTCATGAAGAAGAACAGTTTGGGGATTTGGCAGGAGGTTCGATCCGGACGTCGGTACCGCTGCGTGATTTAGGTGTGAGAGACAAATAGGTCCGGAAATGTCTTCCAATCATGAGATGTCTTCATGTTACAACTTCTAAATACTAAACATGAACTTCAAAAGGGAACGAGCACAGATTCTAGAACCTTGTGACATTTGGTATTTCCTCAGAATTGAAGAATAGATAATAATATATTCAACCATCTACTAGAATTGCGGGGGGGGGGGGGGACCTTAATGCCTTGTTGGGATATATATATATATATATATATAATATATATATATATATATATATATATAAAGGGCGGCATGGTGGTTTAGTGGTTTAGCACGTTCTCCTCTCAGCACTAGGGATACCCGGTTCGAATCCCCATCTGGGGGGAGTTTCCATGTTCTCCCCGTGTCTGCGTGGGTTTCCTCCGGGTTCTCCGGTTTCCTCCCATAGTCCAAAAATATGGATCAAGTCAACGGAGTTCTCTAAATTGCCCCATGTAGAGTGTGTGTGAGTGTGTGAGTGAGTTTGTGTCCAGTGATAGTTTCACGTCCTGTCCTGGGTGTATTTGGCCAGAGCCCGAAACGTTCTCCCCTGGATGGGCATGGGGAACCCTCCCGCGACCCTAATAGAGGATAAAGCGTAGTTCTCAGAGTAAAGTGAATTTTCCAATTTGAAAATTGAATTTTCCAAATTGCCCCACATAGAGTGAGTGTGTGTGCGTGTCTGTGTGTGTGAGTGTGAGTGTGTGCCCAGCGATAGATTGGCGTCCTGTCCTGGGTGTATCTGCCCAGCGCCCGAAACGTTCTCCCCTGGATGGGCATGGGGAACCCCCCCGCAACCCTAATAGAGAATATAGCAGAAGATAATGAATGAATAAATATATATATATATTGTTTCCATTGTTTATATATAGTGTTTACATTTTCACTTACTACTTGATGTCTGAGCGTATCTGCCCAGCGCCCGAATTGTTCTCCCCTGGGTGGGCATATATATATATATAAATAAAAGTACTGCCTCCCTCGTCAAAGTGTTTGATTTCAGGTGACCCCGTCACTTCCATGGCAACAGGAACTCCTGTTTCTGCCGTTTTCGCCTCTTAACCTGAATCTAAGAGAACCGGCGTTCCGAGTCATCGGTCCTTGCTTACTCACTCTTGGAAGTCGTGTCCATCGTGTTGCTGACTCTACAGAAGTGGATAACAGGCTTTTAAAGCTTTATGTTTTTGGTGTGGGCACCGGGGGGGGGGGGGGGGGGGGGTGCAGCGTGCCCACACGGCTGGCCCGTTGCTAATCTCTGCAAACGGCTTTGGATGGTGAGCGAGTGCAGCTGTCAGAGAGCCCTGTTCTACACATTCATCACCACTAAAACGTTCAGGTAACACAGTGTCAGTTCGGATCCACGTCCCGGCCTCACCCGGTGTGATGCCATTTCAAAGCGCGCTGGAGCGCTGAGCGGTGGGAGGCGAAAGGTGAGAGAGGCTGCGAGAGGCTTGAGAATGGAGAACATTGTTTAAAGTGCAGAGCTGGAAGTGTGCGGGTTCCTTCAGATTTACACACACGGAAGAAGAGGAAGGACATCACAGTCTGTGTGGGTTTAAATAAAATAAAGGAGTCTGCCCGTCCACCGCAGGGCAGACACACACACACACACACCTTTTCATTACTCGACGTACGTGCTGTTAGTTTTTACACTGCAGCTCCTGGAGGAAATCCACTGTGATGCGGGGAGAACATGCAAACTCCATCCTGCTGGAAAACCAAAACACATTTCATCAGCTTCACATCCTTTGCTGATTAACTTGGCATAGCTCCGTCTAATTATGCCCCGCCCATTTATGGTAGCGCAACATCAGCAAATTATTAAGTAGCTACTAGATTGAATCTAATAAGCACTCACCCTCCCACACACACTCACCCTCTCACGCACGCTCACAGACAGACACACACACTATATGGGGGCAATTAATAAAAGGGCAACTATATATAATGGCAACATAGATTCACCTTTTCAGACTGTGGGAGGAAACCCACATGGACATGGGGAGAACATGCAAACTCCAGATCCCGGGATTTGAACCTGGATCCCCAGCGCTGAGAGATGGACATGGTAACCAATAGGTCACCGTGCTGCCCGGTCATACAAATACACACACTATATATATATATATATATATATATATATATATATATATATATATATATATATATATAAAAATATATATATATATATATATATATATATATACACACACATACATACACACTATTTGATGCATACTGCATATTCTGAAATACCAGCCATTCATCATCTACAAACACACATTAAATATTCATTCATTCATTATCTCCCGCTTTATCCTCTATTAGGGTCGCGGTGGGGTTCCCCATGCCCATCCAGGAGAGAACATCTCAGGCGCTGGGCAGATAAACCCAGGACAGGGCGCCAATCCATCGCTGGGCACACACTCACTCACAGACACACTCTATATGGGGCAATTTTTGAGAATTCAATTGACTTGATCCATGTTTTTAGACTGTGGGAGGAAACCGGAGAACCCGGAGGAAACCCACGCGGACACGGGGAGGACATGGAAACTCCACCCAGATGGGGATTCGAACCGGGAATCCCTAGCGCTGAGAGGAGAACATGCTAAACCACTAAGCCACCCACATTAAATATATATATATATATATATATATATATATATATATATATATATATATATATATATATATATATATAAATAATATCCATCCATCCATTATTTTCCTCTACTAGGGTCACATATATATATAAATATATATATCCAATAGAATTAAAAATAAATAGTAGAGACTTCCAGATTGGAGGCTGCAGGGAGAG